>CM032407.1:7313555-7321055 GCA_019049475.1 Eueides isabella
TGATAAAGTAGATCTATTTTTATAAAATCATGCTGACTCTCTGTTATCGTAGATTTCATGTGCCAAATTAGAAAAGAGCAGATAATTGCCTCAAAAACTTTTGCAAATACTGATAAAATACTAATTGGTCTATAATTTTCAATGCATTTTTTATCTCCATTTTTAAAAACTGGCACAATTCTTGTCTTTTTCCAATAAGGGGGAAATTTACCAATTTCGATAGATCTACTAAATATCAAATATAGGGGTCGCACTAATGATAGTGCAGTTTTTTTAATAAAAATTGGTGGTATGTTGTCCGGTCCAGGTCCTTTTTTTACGTCCAGAGACTTTAATTTGTTTAATATTTCGCTTTCACAAATGAGAATTTTAGATAAAAATGAATGACTATTATTTTTAAAATCAAAGAAAGACACATTAATAGAAGAACTATCAGATTCAATAAATTGTCTTGAAAAATAGTTAGCAAATTGATTACAAATGGTTTCTCCATCCGTGTAATCAAAGTCATCTAATGTCATTAAAGCTGGATAATCACACTTATTATTATATTATATTATATATATATATATATATATATATATATATATATATATATATATATATATATATATATATATATATATATATATATATATATATATATATATATATATATATATATATATATATATATATATATATATATATATATATATATATATATATATATATATATATATATATATATATATATATATATATATATATATATATATATATATATATATATATATAGGGCGCCCTATATATATATATATATATATATATATATATATAGGGCGCCGCCGCAAAATGGCGCGCAAAAGCCTCGCCCGACTTCTGTGGTAAGTGGGCTAGGGCTACCGTGTCCAGGCCGGACACGGTTAAAGACGTTAGGCCCAACCCAGAAGATCCGCTTTGCTAGTTGGAACATAGGCACACTGACCGGTCGCGCGAGGGAGTTAACCGATGTACTCTCCAGGCGTAGGGTGGCCGTGGCGTTCCTGCAGGAGACTCGGTGGAGAGGCAGTAGATCCCGGTTCATTGGGAATGGCTACAAGCTGATTTACACAGGTGCACCAAGTGGGGAGAGCGGGGTAGCCGTGGTACTCTCCGGGGAGCTCCAGGATGATATTTTGGAGGTGAAACGCTGTAGCGACCGACTTATGATCGTGCGAGTGCTTATCGATGGGATAGTTACCCATCTGATAAGTGCTTACGCGCCTCAGGTCGGTTGTAGCGAAGCCGAAAAGATGTCGTTCTGGAGCCACCTCGGGGAAGTGCTTCGTGGTATCTCGTTGTCGTAGGGAATCGTCTTGGGCGGTGATCTGAACGGTCACGTGCGTGGTGAGAGTAAGGAGTTTGAGCGTGTTCACGGCGGTTTCGGGTACGGGGACCGCAACGCGCAGGGGGAGAACATCCTCAGAACGTGTGCGGCCGCTGACATGGCCATCGTGAACACATATTTCAAAAAGAAACCCGAACATCTCAACACCTATAGGAGTGGAAGGCACGCTACCCAAATCGATTTCCTACTCACTAGGAGACACCACATCAGCAACGTAGCCAACTGCAAGGTCATACCCGGTGAGAGTCTCACTGCACAACATCGTCTCCTTGTCATGGACCTCTGTGTGAAGCCCAAGGACAAGCCAGTTGAGCGCTGCCAGCGCCGAATCAAGTGGTGGCTACTGGATGAAGTCAGGTCGAAGAAGTTCGCCTCAGCCATCGGCGACAAGTGCGCTGATGCTGAGAGTGAACTGGTCCAAGACCATTGGGACAAGATCCAGTCAGCGACTCTTGAGGCGGCGAAAGCAGTGCTGGGCGTGTCCAAGGGCGGACGCAAATATGACAAGGACACATGGTGGTGGAACGACACAGTCCAGAAGGAGACTAGGGAGAAGATAGCCCTCTTTAAGAAGTGGCAAGCGTCCAGATCTCCTGGAGACCGCGACGCGTACAAAGATGCAAAGCGCGCCACTAAGAGAGCTGTAGCCAGAGCCAGACGAGACCACTTACAACCTTTGTATGATAAGTTGGAATCGTCTTAGGGGCAGAAGCTCATCTACAAGCTGCATGAAGAATCGGAAGGCTGTCGGTGCCGATGGAGTCCCCATTGAGGCCTTGAGGCCTGGCTAACTCCCTCGCGCGACCGGTCAGTGTGCCTATGTTCCAACTAGCAAAGCGGATCTTCTGGGTTGGGCCTAACGTCTTTAACCGTGCCCGACCTGGACCTATATATATATATATATATATATATATATATATATATATATATATATATATATATATATATATATATATATATATATATATATATATATATATATTTATATTTATATTTATATATATATATATATATATATATATATATATATATATATATATTTATCTATGTTAACATAAAAAATTATAATAATAATAACAAAAATATAACTATTCTAGTGTTAAGCCCCTCTGTCTTTACAGAGGGGCTTAACACTAGAATAGTTATATTTTTGTTTGTATTGTAAGAATTTATGTAAAGTATTTTTTTATTTCTTTTATTTATTTATTTTTTAAGGGAAACAAACAGTACTTTACAAAAATTAACTAATAACACACTTAAATTCAAACAGAAACCAATAAAGTTTTCACAGCTTAATAACACATGTAACTAAGAATAAATAATATTACTTATTACTATAACTAATGACATTTAAACACACAAACACAAATACATACACGTCGCCTAACCAACTAATTACTATGATTACATATTTATAAAAGTTTTCTAACACAGTTTTTATAAGAATTAATTTTTAAGTTAAATATGTCCAAATCATTACACTTTAAGTGAAACTGTTTACATGCACGTGAAACAAAATTATTAGAGGCATATTTTGTATTACACATAATAGAAACAGAAAATAGAGGTTTATTACGTGCACCTAACCTATGACACGCAAAATTAAGCTTACTCACAAGAAGAGGAGAAACGATCATATTATGATATACGATGTGGGGAGAGTGGGGAGAGCGGGGTAGCCGTGGTACTCTCCGGGGAGCTCCAGGATGATATTTTGGAGGTGAAACGCTGTAGCGACCGACTTATGATCGTGCGAGTGCTTATCGATGGGATAGTTACCCATCTGATAAGTGCTTACGCGCCTCAGGTCGGTTGTAGCGAAGCCGAAAAGATGTCGTTCTGGAGCCACCTCGGGGAAGTGCTTCGTGGTATCTCGTTGTCGTAGGGAATCGTCTTGGGCGGTGATCTGAACGGTCACGTGCGTGGTGAGAGTAAGGAGTTTGAGCGTGTTCACGGCGGTTTCGGGTACGGGGACCGCAACGCGCAGGGGGAGAACATCCTCAGAACGTGTGCGGCCGCTGACATGGCCATCGTGAACACATATTTCAAAAAGAAACCCGAACATCTCAACACCTATAGGAGTGGAAGGCACGCTACCCAAATCGATTTCCTACTCACTAGGAGACACCACATCAGCAACGTAGCCAACTGCAAGGTCATACCCGGTGAGAGTCTCACTGCACAACATCGTCTCCTTGTCATGGACCTCTGTGTGAAGCCCAAGGACAAGCCAGTTGAGCGCTGCCAGCGCCGAATCAAGTGGTGGCTACTGGATGAAGTCAGGTCGAAGAAGTTCGCCTCAGCCATCGGCGACAAGTGCGCTGATGCTGAGAGTGAACTGGTCCAAGACCATTGGGACAAGATCCAGTCAGCGACTCTTGAGGCGGCGAAAGCAGTGCTGGGCGTGTCCAAGGGCGGACGCAAATATGACAAGGACACATGGTGGTGGAACGACACAGTCCAGAAGGAGACTAGGGAGAAGATAGCCCTCTTTAAGAAGTGGCAAGCGTCCAGATCTCCTGGAGACGATATATATATATATATATATATATATATATATATATATATATATATATATATATATATATATATATATATATATATATATATATATATATATATATATATATATATATATATATATATAATATATATATATATATATATATATATATATATATATATATATATATATATATATATATATATATATATATATATATATATATATATATATATATATATATATATATATATATATATATATATATATATATATATATATATATATATATATATATATATATATATTAACAATAAGATTATTAGCTTTTAGTTTGTAACAGTACTATATATCTTGAGGCCTGTCGTGGTGCAGCGGCACAAGAATGTGACTGTAACCAACAGGTTCTGGGTTCGATCCCCAGTCGAGGAAATGAAATATTTAATATTTTCAATTTAAAATATTTAATGTTTAATTTCTTCGCTCTGGTAATAATTCAAAGCGCGGCGTTGAGTTCCGTCCCTCAACACGCAATGCCTCAAATTCGGCGGAAAGTGGGGAAAGGAAGTGGAACGGAGTGTCATAACACTAGGTTCCACTTCCGTTCCCGCTGCCTACCCTGCCTAGTGCGGGATACAGCGTGAAAAAAGAAAAAACTATATATCTTATTTTCCTTTATTTTCCTTATCAGTATGTAGTGTTATTATTAGTTATATATTAATATATTAATACCCTTTAATTTTTGACTTTGTTTCAATTTTAGTTATTCGCTAGAACCCCAGATTGGGTGAAGGCCTCCTCCAGCGATGCCCATTTGTCTCTGTCTTGGTCTAGTTGGCTCCAGTTAGAGCCTGCAACTTTTCGCATCTCGTCTTCCCATCGTGCCACTGGTCTCCCTCTACTTCTTTTGCCTTGTGGTCCATGCCATGAAGTAGTTCTTATAGTCCATCTTTTATCTTTGAGTCTTGCCACATGTCCAGCCCATTTCCATTTAAGTTTTTGTGCATATTTTAAAGCATTTGTTGCTTTGGTTACTGTCCTTATTATAGTGTTTTTTATTTTATGTAGTATTTTAATTTTGAGCATACTGCGCTCCATTCCTCTTTGACAGGTGGTAATTTTGTTTTTGGTTTTGGTGTTAAACTTCCATGTTTGGCAGCCGTATGTTAGACACGGGAGATGACTTGTGTTTATCACTTTAGTTTTTATTTTTGTTGGCATATTACTTTTGAAAATTGATACCAGGTTCCAATATTTGTTCCATGTATGTTGCACTCTACGTTCTATTACAAGCTCATTATTCTTCTTATCAAAACTGATTCTCTTTCCTAAATAGATATAGCTTTCAGTATATACTAGTGGTTTGTTGCTTTCATAAATCTGTCTCTTGGTGCTGTTTGTCATTGTCATTGTTTTTGTTTGGTTCATTTCTAGATCAACTTTTACGCTAGCCTGATGCAAGGAGCTTATCATCGACTTTAATTCTGAGCTTGTTTCTGATAATAATAGTAGGTCATCTGCGAATCTTAAGTGGCTCAGATATTTTCCTTGTATATTTATTCCCGATTTGCTCCAATCGACTTTATTGATGACTGATTCAAGTATGGCTATGAATAATATTGGAGAGAGTGGGTCACCCTGCCTAACTCCCCTTTCTATGGGAAAGACGTGTGGTTCCGGCTTAGAATAGGATCACCCTGGTACTGATGGTGTCGTGTCGAGGCGACTAAAGTGCGTGTGGTAGAGTCACGTTGCCAGCAATGGCAACACGCATGGGCAGATTCGACCGGATTGTTACCACCCCCGGCATTTAAGACCGGCGTTAAGTAGTGGCTTTGGCCACTGCGTTTCGCATTAGGTAATGCCGGGCCCCGGTGCCCTTCTAATTTAAAGGACGGCAACGCTCCTGTAGCTCCTCTGGAGTTACGTGGGGCTGTGGGCGACGGTGATCACTTACCACCAGGTGACCCGTACGCTCGTTTGTCGTCTTTTCCATAAAAAAAAGGATGGACCCAAGCTCTCCAATTTTACTCTACCTGTGTTTCTTTCGTTAATACTTCTAATTATGTTTATACATTCTTGCTCTACCTCTTGCTGTTCCAAACTTATATGTGCGTGATAGACTGTGTCGAAAGCTTTTTGGTAGTCGATAAAAGCCAGGTATAGAGGTCTCTGTTGTTCTTGGTATTTTTCTATTATCATTTCCAGCACGTGAATATGATCGATAGTAGAAAAACCCTTCCGGAAGCCAGCTTGTTCAGTAGGTTGCTTTGCCTCTAGTGTTACACTTATTCTAACATTCAATAAAGAAGATAAGAATTTGTAGAGGCACGGCAGCAAACATATTGGTCTGTAATTACCGATATTTTTAGGGTCGCCTTTTTTATATAGTAATATAATGTTCGATTCAGACCACTGCGAGGTGATCTTTGATTGTCGCAGTATCATGTTAAATAGCTCCGCCAGAGGTCTAGCTAGAAGTACATTTACCGCTTTTAATGATTCGTTTGTAATGCCGTCTGATCCTGGGCATTTATCTATCTTTAATCTTTTTATCGTGTCTATGACCTCGAGTTCTTTTATTGGTGTGATAGAACTCTCCCGGTTACCATTCAATGTTGTGTTTAAGACTTTTGGCTGGCTCGTACTGCTATATATTTTTTTGTAGAAGCCTCTGATATTATGTCACTTCTTTTTCTTAGGTCCATGCCGTTACTTCGTAAACTCTCTATCCATATTTTTCCTGTTCTAAATGTCTTAAAAGCTTTTTTAGTACTTCCCACGAGATTTATATATCTTTCTATTGTATCTTGTTTGTATTTAACATAATCTTGTTTTATGTATTTATTTACTAGTTTGTATAGTGCGGAGAGCTCATTTTTCATAGATCTTGTTTTATTCTTTGTTTTTTGAAGTCTGCAATAATGTTATATAGTTCTTGTTGTTAGAATTTTTTGTTTCTTATCTGTTGACTTGTTTAATTTTCTAGACTTTCTTTTATAGCTTTTATAATTTTTTCATAAAATAATTGTATTGATGTATTTTCTTTTGTAATAAATAATTTCGATATTATAGTTGTTAAGTGGTCTCTAAATTTTACTTCTTTCTCTCTAGTCTTTAGTGAGCTTCTTTGGTTATTTCTTATTTTGTTCTTTGTATCTTTTGCATTTCTAGAATAATTTTCGCCCTGACAGGTCTATGGTCTGATGGGTAGTTAATATTAATAGTTCCAATGTCTTGAAAAGATTTGGTTGGTTAGATAGGATGTAGTCTATCTCGTTTTTGTATAGGCCGTCTGGTGATCTCCAGGTCCATCTCTGTTTGGGTTTTTCTTGAAACAGGTGTTTAATACTGTTAGCTTGTGTTCCATTGTGAAGTCTATCATTCTTTGACCTCTGTCGTTCCTTACACCGTATCCATATTGCTTCATAATAAGGTATTCGTCCTGCTTGGGATCTCCAACTTTTGCGTTGAAATCCCCCATCAATATAATGTTTTTATGTGACATTTCCATTGCTTCTTCAATTGACCTGTAGAATAGGTCTATTTCGTTGTTGTCTGTTTTGCTCGTTGGCGCATATACTTGTATTATAGATATCCTATAGCCTTCTAAATTTAAATTCAATGT
>CM032407.1:7326055-7400493 GCA_019049475.1 Eueides isabella
TCGAGTTTGAGGCAAAGAGAGCGCCCAGGAGATCGGCTTTCTCTTTCGCCGTATGGACCAGGATGTTATTTTCTGTGCGTAGCGGTGGAAGCGATGGCCGGCTAAAGTTGCCAAGCGCAGCCTTTGAGAGGGCCCAAAACTGTCGAGTTCCGGACGGATAGTTCTCAAGCTTCTCGCCGATTTTAGCGATGTGCTCGGACCTTGCTCTGGCAATTTGCCACTTAAAGTACCTAGAGGCACGGTTGTACTTTCTTTTTAAGGTTTTCACCTTCGGATCCTTAGTGGCAAGTGCCTTGGCCCAGATTCGATATGCCTCGCGCTTGCCAGAAGCTGCAAGTTTGCAAGACGTATCAAACCAAGGCTGTGACTTGCCACCGATTGGCACTACAGAGCTAGGAATGTAAAGTTCCATACCCTGCAGAACCACGTCGGCGACAGCAGCGGCACTAGCACTAGGATCATCAGAAGAGAAGCAAACCGGCCCCCAGGGATAGGATGAGTAAAACGTACGCATCCCATCCCAATCTGCTGACTTGTAGTGCCAGACGCGACGAGTCGCTGGTGTTCTGCGACTGAAGCGGTTAATGGGCACAGCACTCCGTACCAGGCAGTGGTCTGAAGACCCTAGGGGGGGATCGACGACAACCTGGTACTGTTCTGGGTGTGAAGTCAGCAGAAGGTCCAATAAAGAGGCGTTGTGGTTGTCCGCGTCCGAGATTCGCGTAGGCGACTCAACCAATTGGGACAATCCATTCGCCATAGCAAAGTCAAATACAGCCCTCCCCGCGTGGTCAGTGGTGCGTGACCCAAGCCAACTGGCATTATGCGCATTAAAATCGCCAAGTATCACGACCTCTGCGGTGGGCATCTGTGAGAGCGCATCTTCAATAGCCGATTGCATGTGCTCCATGAGCCGATCCGTTTCTGCATTACCACTGTGGGGCCTGTACAGGCATGCGTAGATTCGGACACGATCGTCCATGTCCACACGGAGCCAGATGGTGGACAGGTCCCGACCTTCAAAATTGACAAGACGACGGAAACTCAGGTCCTCCCTCACATACACAGCAACCCCGGCATGAGGTATGAAATTATGTTCTATTTTGTAGCCGGGGTATTGAAGATAGGCTGTGTCGCTCGGTCGGGTAATCTGGGTCTCCGTCAGAAATAACAAGGCCGGCAGTGCTGTCTCTAGATGGTGGTGGACGGCATTCAGGTTTGAGTGTAGTCCCCTGATATTGGAAAATTCCACGTTAAGAGTGGCAGGGGCTGCCGTGGAGCGTACGCCTCGTTTGCCTTGTGTAGTGCGCGGTACTGTGCCCTCCCCAGAATTCGACGGGCAGCCTGAGGTTAAAGACTCAGGGAGGGATTCTCCAGCACCAGAGATGCTGGTACCCTCCTGGGGTAAATTCTTCTTTAGTGCCGCTTTCATATTCTAGAGAGGGATTGGGGATGGGGATGGGCACCGGGGCCCGGCATTACCCAATGCGAAACGCAGTGTCCGAAGCCACTACTTAACGCCGGTTTAAAATGCCGGGGGTGGTAATGATCCGGTCGAGTCTGCCCATGCGTGTTGCCATTACTGACAACGTGACTCTCCCACACGTACTTTAGTCGCCTCTTACGACACCGTCAGTACCAGGGTGATCCTATTCTAAGCCGGAATCACACGGCAAAACATACAGTATACAAAAACATACAGCATACATATACATATACATATACATATACATATACATATACATATACATATACATATACATATACATATACATATACATATACATATACATATACATATACATATACATATACATATACATATACATATACATATACATATACATATACATATACATATACATATACATATACATATACATATACATATACATATATATATATATATATATATATATATATATATATATATATATATATATATATATGATAAGAAATATAATTTTTGAAATATAATAATAATACTTACATTTTAAAAGTTGTGTTGTTTGTGTTCTCAAATACAACAAAAACACAAAGAAAACCTTATTTAATAAATCCAAATTAGTCTTGCACTATAACGCGTGTTCACCACTCTGCAGCTATCGCATTACTTGAAAAATTGTAAAAATCAAATATATCCTTCAACCCTCAACTTCCATTTAAAATACTTAACTTATTTACATTCCTTGTATTGCTATCATTAGAATTTTATTATATATTATAATTGGTGCTCCATGCAGTCTAAGGGTGCTTAAAGTGAAAAAATATAAAAAATGTGACTGTACCTAATAATTTGGTACCCACTGTATATTCTAAGCAAACATAAATTCAAATTAAGCATAATAATGTCTTTGATCTTCGCGATTGTAACACATTTTAAATGAAACACTTTTAAACGGATTAATCGAATGAAATTGAATGGTAAACATTTTTGGGAAACTTATATCAACTGACAGACAAATGCCACCTCAGTCTACCCGTGACCACGGACTACTGTAAAGTGTTCGAAACGTCAGGTTTCCCAAAAATGTTTACCACTGCATATACGCGATTAATCCGTTTAAAAGTGTTTCATTCAAATCAAGCAATCAACCCATAAAATATTTCAAATGCTTAACTGGACATCTTATGACACCTTCAAAGCGAATAATGTATATGTGCGCTGTATGTAGAGCTCCGTCCTATAATGCATCACACTCTATCCAAGAACTTAGTAGTATACTAAATACTATACCGGACGGGGATATAATTGTTTTAAGCGAAATTAATATAAATCTCCGTTCATACAATAACATCCGTACACACTATCTTAATCTAATGAGTGGGAATGGACTTGTGTGTGGGATCTTCGACTATACTAGAATAGAAACTACAAAAGTTAGCACGTCCAAAACTTGTTTAGATCATATATTTCTGAGATCGCATACGCAAGACGCGGTCACCGCGGCTGTCGGAACTGTACTGGCAGACCATAGACTTACTGTTATAATTTGTTTAGAACAAAGCGATATACAGGCAGTTTTACAATATAAAATAAAATATGATAATAAAATTATACAAAACGAACAAAAAAAAGTTAAATGGGGTAGTTTATGTAATACGAACTGCCCAGACTCATTATATAAAATATTAAAATAAAAATTTTACAATACTATGAACCAGGAAAATATAAGACGAAAATAATTAATTCCAAAAGAAACTTTCATGAATGGGTAAATTTAAAAATTTACAACGGCCAGTAAATAATAACACGGTTTAGTTACACGTATTTATTTCAACGAGCAGAGTTTCCACTTAACTTAGTGCACAAGTGAGAATGACTTTCAAAATGAATTGCAAACCTTTTTATAATATTTTCCCCTTCAAACAATAGCGACGGACGTTAGTCAATTGATGATCTATTTTATTATTTAATCAAATAACATTTCTAATTAATCAATTACACTAATTATTTAAATATATAATCAATTATTTAATATATAACACAATGTGAAGGCTTATAAATAAGTAAATATTTATGTGGCAGTCCAAATTTTAGGATTAACTTAATAATCTCATTTGTTATTATTAAAATCATCTATGTAATAACTTACACTAACAGGCGATAGTTTACTCAATAATGATGAGTTAGATACATTAAGCATAAACTGCCACGTTATAAAGGAACCTGAGCACTGCAATAATCTTTTAACGCAAGATTATAATCTTAGTATTCTCAGCCTTAACATTAGAAGCCTGAATAAGAACTTTGATACGTTTTTAACAACATTAAAGCGCTTCAACCGTGTTTTGACGTCATTATTTTAACAGAATGCTGGCTTAATGATTTGTGTATAATTCCTCAGCTGCATTCTTATACAACCAGTTATACTCAAAAAAGAATAAACCAAAACAGCGGCATCGTAGTTTACGTTAAAGACATCTGGAATCATGTAGTGTCCGAGCCAAAACTTGATGATGCAGACGGCTTAGTGATACAAATATCTGAAAAAATTATAATTTTGGCTATATATCGCCCACCATCATTCAGAAAAACAAGTATTTTTTTGTATTCTTTGAATACAATACTGAAAAATATGTCAGAATCAAATAAAACATTAATAATGATCGGTGACCTAAATATTAATCTCCTAGACTCGACAAGTCATCAAATCATTGAATACTTATGTCTTAAAGCTGAACATGGACTATTTCCGGCAATCACCAAACCAACAAGAATAAATGCTTGCCTTGACCTTATCTTTATCAATAAAATAAAGGGAACCATTGGTGTAATTTGTAATAGTGATATAACGGACCACGACGTAGTTATACTTGGACTATCATTAAACATGCCATGCTGTAAACCTAAAAGCCAAATTAAAATTAAACATGACATACCTTAAATTAAAAAAGACCTAAGTGATGTTAACTGGGCTGAAATATTTGATGCAAACGACATAAATAATACTGTTAATAGCTTCTCTTCCCTGCTGGGTCAAATTATTAGCAAACACACGATATAATAATAATAATAATATATACTTTTATTGCACACAAAAACATATTAAATATACAAACTAAAACAGAAAATATATATGGCTCAAAAACGCAAAGAACGTATTATAAAACCCTAGATTACGCCTGGACTAATTCGGTGCATGCGACATCGAGACAGGCTGCACATGCAGTCACGAAAACACCCGAATGACACATTGAAACGAATGATTTATACTCGCTATCGTAATTTTTGTAATGACCTATTGCGCAAACTTAAGTCAAAATATGATAACTATAATTTATCACTTTGTGCTAATAATCCCAAAAAAATGTGGAAAATTGTTAAGAATATTTGTCATATTCCTAGAAATAACCTAGAATCCTGTGAACTATTAGAGATCGAAGGTATCATTGATGCTAAAGACTCACTAAATAAATGTAATAAATACTTTTCAACAATAGGTCAGTCTATGGCAAACAGAATATTACAAGTACAAAATACCGATAAGAAGAAATTAACAAAGAAAATCTATCCCAAGCATATCAAGTCAAATTCTTTCTTTATGACGCCCACTGACCAATACGAAGTACAGTCTCTTATAACATCTCTACAAAACGACAAAGCACCAGATATTGACGACCCTAACAATTTCTTACTTCAGGAAATTAAGGATTTCATTGTTGTACCTCTGACCACAATATTCAATCAAAGTCTATTGACTGGAACATTTCCTGATAATTGGAAAATGGCTTGTGTCAACCAATATACAAATCTGGGACGAAAGATTGTCCGCAGAATTATCGTCCAATTCTTTGCTAACTGCGTTTTCTAAGCTACTTGAGAAAATTGTAAGCCGAAGAATTACAAAATATGTCGAGGACAACAACTTGATTTCTTCCAAACGATATGGCTTTAGAAGATGCAAATCAACAGAAGATGCATTATCTCAGTTAACGTCTGTAATAGCCGCTTCTTTAGACAATCAAAACACCAGTATTGCTGTTTTTCTAGATTTGTCCAAAGCTTTTGACACTGTATCGATTCCGATATTGCTAGAAAAACTTAATACCCAATTTGGCATACGTGGAGTGGCACTCGAATGGTTTCATAGTTATCTAACAAATCGAATGCATTGCACTAGACTAGACAAATACAAGAGTGATATGGAAAAAGTCAACTTTGGTGTACCACAGGGAAGCATTCTGGGACCTACCCTGTTTAATATGTACATTAATGATATACACGATAATGTTGATGGTGAGATAGTCTGTTATGCAGATGATACGGCTATTATATATGAAGATTCCACATGGCACGAGATATTTAAAAAAGCTGAAGAAGGTACTCGTAAAATATCAACATGGCTGTCTAATAATCTCCTCACAGCATATCAAAAACTCAATACATTTTCATAAAACCATAAGTTCCGCTCCCGCTCAGACGTTTCAACTTAAACTACACACATGTCATGAACAAAGTCAGTGTAACTGTTCAGTGCTTACGAAAGCACACTCCACAAAATATTTGGGAATCATAATAGACCAAAATTTTAATTTTAAGATCCATATACAAACACTCTCAAGTCGTGTGCGTAAAATTACCAACATTATGAAATTACTAAGATCATCAGCTTCACTCAAAATCTTATATAATGTATACTTTGCTCTTTGTCAGTCAAAAATAGTCTATTGCGTAAACTACTGGCGTGGGGCCTTAAAATCCCTTTTACTCCAGCTTGAACGAGCTCAAAGGTCTGTTCTTAAGGTAATGTTAAAGAAGCCTTTCTTATACCCAACTTCCAAGCTTTATGAAGATTGTAATGTTCTTAGCGTGAGTCAATTATTTATTCTAAAAATTGCACTTAAAGCTCACCGGACAGTTATATCTTCTGAAGACTATAAAGTTCTAATCAAATGTCGAAATTGCAACATCCCATTGCCAAGTATTAAATCCTTTTTTGCTAGACGTTTTAGTCCTTACATAGAATTATTCCTTTATAACAAAGTTGCCAATATTTGCGATATAAAACATGACTCAATTAAAAAAGCCAAATTAAAAATTGTTTCCTGGCTTGCTTCTTTAAATTATGATTTAACTGAAAACCGTATAGTAACAAAACAATATTACCTATCATATTATTTCTGTAATTGTTCTTAAAAATACCCTTTAAATGTTCTTTGTTTCTTTTTGTTTTTTCTTATATGAATTGTGTAATAAAGCTATTTGTAAAATAAGTGTCAACAGTAGTTGTAAGTTGTTAAACTGTAATTTGGAACCCACGATACAGGAACACCTAGTGTGGGTACCATTATATATATCCAAATTGAATGCTGTTATATTAATAAATAATTTTTATTATTATTATTTTTTTATATGGCATGGCATGGCTTGGCTTGGCTTGGCCCCGGCACGGCACAGTATAAGGCAGGCTTAGCACATGGCGGGCTGGCGTTACAATCGGCCATCCTGAAACAATTGCTCCCACAATGGAAACAGAACCTTGGCTTAGCTTTCTAGTAAATCAATTAAATCGTCAGTCTCTAATTGCTCATCAGAGCTGCTAGCACTGTCAGATTATACTACGATAAGGGCGTAAAGAATCCGCGGAAACTAGAACAATGAAATTTTTATACCCTCGCAACCCTTTAATGCTCCTGATCCTGTATCTACCACATTGCCAACAACTTTGGTTATGATATAAGGTCCTGAGTATAAATCATCTAGTTTGGTATTAACTTTAGCAGCGC
The DNA here is from genome assembly GCA_019049475.1 of Eueides isabella. Classification (NCBI taxonomy): domain Eukaryota; kingdom Metazoa; phylum Arthropoda; class Insecta; order Lepidoptera; family Nymphalidae; genus Eueides; species Eueides isabella. The sequence continues at coordinate 7,333,286 of CM032407.1, forward strand.
TGCTAGTAGGGGCCTGCTTCTAAAGAACTAAATCGCCTTTCTTATAAATATTACTGTTTTTGCGGCGTTTATCATAATTACGTTTCATTTTTACGCTAGCCCTATCTATACGCATTTTAGCCTTTGCCCGCTTCGCCTGGGTTGACTCTACTATTCGCTCTGGTATAGATACATCACTTACCGACCTATTACTACGAGAGAACATTAAATCGTAAGGCTTGTATCCGGTTGTACTATTTAACGTATTATTTATACCCCAAATTACATCTGGAAGACTATTAGACCAATATTACTTGCTTCACTAGGATCGGTAGCGCGTAAAGCGTTGAGAATAGTTGGATTTGTACGTCCCACTTACCCATTAGCTCTCGGGCAATAGTGGTCAAAGTGTGTTTGAATTGTTTATCTATGGCAAGTTTTCTAAAATTTCTACTCGTAAACGCCTTCCATGATCTGAGACTACTCTATCGGGATATCCATAGAAACTAAAAATTCGTTTAAGTAATCTTATTGTCTCTATCGAATTTACAGTTCAAACAGGTTCCACAAGTACAAATTTTGAAAACGCGTCTGTTATAACTAACATATATTTGTGACCCTTTTTAGTTCTACAAAACGGACCTAAATGATCTATATGTATCACTCGAAAAGGTTCAGTAGGTTTAAGGATGGGATGTAACAAACCTTGTTGTTTTTCATGTTCGCCTTCACCGTACGCGCAGTGTAAACATACGGTTACATACTTTTTGATGAAACGCGTCGTTTTAGGAAACCAATAATCGCTTTTTATTAATTCCATGCAGCGCTTCAATCCTACATGCCCTATTTCATCGTGATGCATTTGTACAATATAGAACCAATCGGTTACATAAGGACGATTTATATTCACCATATCGACGGGATTCCTACTAAGCGCGTCAAAGTGTTTCATTCGCTCACCTGGCCTATATTCTACACTTATATCATAATCTTGTATCATAAGCCACCACCTAGCGAGTCGCGGAATTATGTCACAATCGGTACAGCGATACAATCGGTTACAATCTTTACATGTTTACCCATTACATATACGCGAAATTTTCGTAACGATTCTACAACGGCTAGCGTTTCAAGCTCGTAACTATGATAGACACTTTCTTGTTTAGAAGTTACACGACTAAAATACATTTCTGGCCTTAAAGTATTGTCTAATTGTTTTTGTAGTAATATACCAGCTATATCTATTTTACATGCGACTTTATGAATTTCCGTCTACAATGTGGGGTCAAACAACGCTAATACATGCTTAGTACACAAACTTTTTTTTAATTCGTTAAAACTATCACATTGCCTATCTTTCCACACTCATGACACATTTTTCTTTGTCAGGTCAGTCAACGGACGTGCAATTTGCGCGAATTTATGAATGAATTTTCTAAAATAGCTACATAATCCTATAGACTGACGTACCTCATGAACATTGCTAGGCTCGGGAAATTGTGAGACTGCCTTTAATTTTGATTCTGCTGGTTGAACTCCATTTGCAGAAATCTCGTGTCCTAAATAAGTCCCTTGATTTTGTTAGAAATTACACTTTTTCATATTAAGTTTCAAATTTTCAAACTCGAATTTATCAAGCACGGTTTGTAACATTTTTAGTCCAGAGTTAACTCTGAACTAAAAATCTAACTAGATATCGTCTAAGAATGCTAGAATATATAGATATCGTCTAAGAATGCTAGAATTTCGAACGAGTTTCCTTGAGCACTAACTTGACATGAGGTTTTAATGGAATTAACGATTTTATTAAATAAACGCATGAAAACTGCCGGTGAATTAGCTAAACCGAATGGAACGCGCAAATATTCATAATGGCCCGATTGACATATGAACGCACTTTTATACTTGTATCTTCGGATTTTAACAAGACTTGATGGTAGCCTTGGGCCATATCTAGACATGTGAAATATTTTTTACCGGATAATTTAGATATGTGATCTTCAATGTTAGGCAGTGGATATCGTGGAGAGCGCGCGGTAATCTATGCATAATCTATTGTCTCCGTTCTTTTTTCTTACTAATATTACCGGCGACGCATAATTCGATTCCGACACTTTAATAATACCGGCGTCTAATAACTCCGTAACTTTCGATCTCACTATTTCCTGTTCACTATGCGATAGCCTGTAAGGTTGACGGTAAATAGGTCGATCAGTCGTGAGGTTTATTGGCATTTTTTTTAAATGTTTACAGCCTAGATCTTGAGTACTACTAGCAAAACAATATTTATACCTAATCAACAAATTGACTAAATCCTTGCGCTCGCTTTCATTAAGTTTTCCTATTTTTATATCGGATAGTAAAACACCACCAATACTCTTACTGGATTACAGTTAAAACAAAGGGTAAAACGGCAGGCAAATTAAATTGAATATGCTCGTTACTCGGTTTAACTATTTTTGGCGTATAGTATGTAAATGGCTTGACTTGGCTCGCCTTGTTTGTCATGGCTGGGTCGATGCAAGACTCCGCTCGTGTAAGCACGTGGCCGGCCTCCCAAACGACGTCCTTGACCCCGGTGTCTTTGTTGTAACCCGCGCTTCCTAGAAGCACTGCAGGCAAGGAGTAGGAAACACCTTGTTATTCAAAGGGTGGGAGGTATTAAATTAGTGTCGCGAGTTAGTGTTACAGTACCATTGGCAACGATTAGTGCCATATCACTGCCATTAATAATAGGCTGCCCAATTAACAAATTGACGCCTCCCATGTCTATATCCGTTAAATACGCTTCGCATGAAAATTGAATATTGTCAATTTCAAAGTCAAATTTTGCTTCCCCTCGTGCGGCTATTAATCCTCCGGAGAAACCCTTCAAAACGGTGTTTGTAGGTTTGACCTCAAGGGATAACAATTCAGCAATTTGATTATTCAAAACATTTACTTGACTGCCAGTGTCTATGTAAGCTTTCACATGAACCCCATTGATCTTGGAAATTTTCTTATAAATGTCGTTATAATTTTGAATAAGCCGAATATCCTTAATACTGCTGCTGGAATCTATGGGAGACCTTTGGGCTATTGTAGATGTAGAATTATAGCAGCGAATAGCGACCACTTCCACTCGTCCCATGTATAATTGTAGTCATCAAGCCTGTTATACCACTTACGAGTTTGATCTCGTAGTTTATCTTGCAAATGCTTTTATATTGTCGCTCAAATCATGTATCTCTCCTAACTGATCATTTTTTTTTTAACCACGCTGATACTGTACAGTCTTCACCTTCTGGGTCAAATTCTGGAATCAGTGGTGCTGCTCGGTGATTATTGGAGCGGCCATATGCATTAATTTCTCCGTCCAGGTCACGAACTGCCTTATCAACCTCCTGTTCTAACAAGCGTTTAAGCATTTTACGAGCAGAAGGCGATTCATCACTATCGTGGTCTTCTATTGCTGGGCTCCATCCTCTCGGTCGTACCCCATGTCCTGTTTCGTCCGTACGATACCGCTTCATCCCACTTCTGAATAAAACGGCCATTAAATAATAACACGGTTCAGTTACACGTATTTATTTCTTCAACGAGCAGAGTTTCCACTTAACTTAGTGCACAAGTGAGAATGACTTTCAAAATGAATTACAAACCTTTTTATAATATTTTCCCCCTTCAAACAATGGCGACGGACGTTAGTCAGTAGACGATCTATTTTATTATTTAATCAAATAACATTTCTAATTAATCAATTACACTAATTATTTAAATATATAATCAATTATTTAATATATAACATAATGTGAAGGCTTATATGGCATGGCATGGCTTGGCTTGGCTTGGCCCCGGCACGGCACAGTATAAGGCAGGCTTAGCACATGGCAGGCTGGTGTTACAATTGTTAAATTATGTAAGGAAAGAGATAGTAATTTTAAAGAATGGAAAAGTAAAATTAATAATAAAATATTAAGGCTTGAGTATACTAGAATAAGAAATAAATGTAATAAAATCATACATGAGACAAAAGACAAAAGTATTCAAAATGACATCATATTATATAAACATGATCAAACAAAAGTATGAGAAATACTCAACAGAATAACAGGTAGAATTCAACATTCACTAGACAGAGTGTTTTACATTTATGCCGTGTGATCCCGGCTTAGAATAGGATCACCCTGGTACTGATGGTGTCGTAAGAGGCGACTAAAGTGCGTGTGGGAGAGTCACGTTGCCAGCAATAGCAACACGCATGGGCAGACTCGACCGGATTGTTACCTCCCCCGGCATTTAAGACCGGCGTGAAGTAGTGGCTTTGGCCACTGCGTTTCGCATTAGGTAATGCCGGGCCCCGGTGGCCATCCACCTTAAAAGACGGCAACGCTCCTGTAGCTCCTAGGAGTAACACGAGGCCGTGGGCGACGGTTATCACTTACCATCAGGTGACCCGTACGCTCGTTTGCCGTCTCTTCCATAAAGAGGGTCTCTCCTAAAACAATTGCTAATAATTTTTCTTAATAGTTCAATAATAATATTGAAAAATTATCCTTGAAATGCAATATACCACTAATAGATAAGAATTTATACGAACATCCTATAAATACTTTTACTTTTTTTTAAAGTGTTATTCCACACTTAGGAAAGAAAATACTAAACTTAAAATTAAAAAACGTATGAAACTTTTGAACGAAGCAGGATTTGAACTCGATTTTTCTGTCCTAAGTGTGAAATAACACTTTAAAAATATTAAATAAAATAGTATCCTCTCTTGCCAAACGATAATTCTTACGAGTTGTCTTTGGGTAGCGGAAATTTGTTAAAATCTCCCTACAGAGATGCTAACAACATAAGTTGTAATAAGCGTATAAGAATTACGACGAAGCTTAGTGAGAACGAATGGTTTAGTTTGTCAGAGCGTTTGAACGGTTTTCAAGAGGCGCGCGTTCAAATCCTGATTCGTTCAAAATTTTTATACGTTTTTTAAATTTAAGTTTAGCATCCTATAAACACGTCGATCAGATTTAAGAAAGCAAAAAAAACGATGTATGTAAAATCATAAATAATATTACTACTCAAAAATCAGCAGGGTTTGATAATAGATACATCTCGATATTAAGTTTATTTCAACAAAAATCTCACAAGTCATATGCAGATAGCTTAATACAAGTGTTTATTCGAGTTCTTATCCTGATGATTTAAAAATTGGCGGAGTGAGATCAATTTTCAAAAAAGGGTGTCATGAAAATTATAATAAGTATCGCCCTATTACAATTTTGGCGGTGCTAGACAAGATTTCTTTCTTTCTTAGCTTCACGCTATATTCCTAGCGGAGTAGGCAGAGAGAACGGAGCGCCAAACGCTACGGTCTCGGCAAACCTCTTTCGCCTCGTCCACTGTCATCAACCTCCTCATACATGCCCTCCGGGGGGTCCTCATGCTTTTTATGTGACCTTCCCCCAGTATCGTCGATACTGTGTTTTCGAAGGTCAACCGAGGTTTCCCCCTCCCTATCTTACCACTCACTTTTCCTTCATAAATCATCTTTCTTACATTCTTCTTCTATAATACCCACGTTTCGCTGCCGTATAACAGTGTCGATACCAACACTGCATTGTGTACGGCCAAACGCGCAGCTATGCTGACGTTTCGCCGTCTCAACAATGCAGCTTAGGCACCGTTAACTCTGTTACCGGCAGCAATACGCCTTCCCACATCCATTTCGTATCTACCGTCTCTGCTAAACATACTTCCCAGATATACAACCTCATTCACTTGTTCTAATATCTTATCATTTACACTGACCTTGCAAACTGTTCTTTCTTCATTTCTTTTAACACGCGCGTGTTACTGCCGAGATGATCAAATATGGTGGGCCACGCGTCTTGGACCTGTTCTGGTTTCTGTGCAATTTATGCTGGAAATCCGGGGAGGTCCCAGACGATTGGCGAGGTGCAGTCATCGTGCCTTTGTATAAAGGCAAAGGTTCACAGATAGATTGAAGTAGTAAAGTGTATGCTAAAATATTAGCGAGAAGAATGCAAGATAGATTTGAAAGGCTGTTGTGGGAGGCCCAGGGAGGCTTTAGACCTGGAAGAGGTTGTATGGATCAGATCTTTTTCCTCCGCATGATTACGGAAAAATTTTTGGCAGTAAACCAAAAAGTTTTCTGGGCTTTTGTGGACTTGGAAAAGGCGTTTGACAGGGTTGTAAGAAAGAGATTATGGGAGATACTGCCCCGGTACAATGTGAGCGGACCCTTGCTGCAGGCTGTAAAGTCTCTTTACAGAGATCGCTCAGCCTGCGTGCAAGTAGGAGCTGGCATGTCGCCTTGGTTTAACATCCAATCGGGTGTTAAACAAGGTTGCGCCATGTCAGCTTGGTTGTTAAATTTGTATTTGGACAGCTGTCTTCATGGAGTGAGACAAAGTGACATGGGAGTGAAAGTAGGTACCTCGAATATAAATTGCCTGCTGTACGCAGATGATGCAGTGCTTATTGCATCATCAGAAAGCGAGTTGCAGGCATTGGTTACCACTCTGAAAGAAGGATGCACGAATAATGGTCTAAGCCTGAATGCAAATAAGACGAAGGTTCTGGTATTTGAAAGAAATGAAGAAAGAACAGTTTGCAAGGTCAGTGTAAATGATAAGATATTAGAACAAGTGAATGAGGTAGTATATCTGGGAAGTATGTTTAGCAGAGACGGTAGATACGAAATGGATGTGGAAAGGCGTATTGCTGCCGGTAACAGAGTTAACGGTGCCTTAGCTGCATTGTTGAGACGGCGAAACGTCAGCATAGCTGCGCGTTTGGCCGTACACAATGCAGTGTTGGTATCGACACTGTTATACGGCAGCGAAACGTGGGTATTATAGAAGAAGAATGTAAGAAAGATGATTTATGAAGGAAAAGTGAGTGGTAAGAGAGGGAGGGGGAGACCTCGGTTGACCTTCGAAAACACAGTGTCGACGATACTGGAGGAAGGTCACGTAAAAAGCATGAGGACCCCCCGGAGGGCATGTATGAGGAGGTTGATGACAGTGGACGAGGCGAAAGAGGTTTGCCGAGACCGTAGCGTTTGGCGCTCCGTTCTCTCTGCCTACTCCGCTAGGAATATAGCGTGAAGCTAAGAAAGAAAGAAATCTTGTCTAGCACCGCCAAAATTGTAATAGGGCGATACTTATTATAATTTTCATGACACCCTTTTTTGAAAATTGATCTCACTCCGCCAATTTTTAAATCATCAGGATAAGAACTCGAATAAACACTTGTATTAAGCTATCTGCATATGACTTGTGAGATTTTTGTTGAAATAAACTTAATATCGAGATGTATCTATTATCAAACCCTGCTGATTTTTGAGTAGTAATATTATTTATGATTTTACATACATCGTTTTTTTTGCTTTCATAAATCTGATCGACGTGTTTATAGGATGCTAAACTTAAATTTAAAAAACGTATAAAAATTTTGAACGAATCAGGATTTGAACGCGCGCCTCTTGAAAACCGTTCAAGCGCTCTGACAAACTAAACTATTCGTTCTCACTAAGCTTCGTCGTAATTCTTATACACTTATTACAACTTATGTTGTTAGCATCTCTGTAGGGAGATTTTTACAAATTTCCGCTACCCAAAGACAACTCGTAAGAATTATCGTTTGGCAAGAGAGGATACTATTTTATTTAATATTTTTTAATTGTGTTATTTCACACTTAGGACAGAAAATTCGGGTTCGAATCCTGCTTCGTTCAAAAGTTTCATACGTTTTTTAATTTTAAGTTTAGTATTTTCTTTCCTAAGTGTGGAATAACACTTTAAAAAAAAGTAAAAGTATTTATAGGATGTTCGTATAAATTCTTATCTATTAGTGGTATATTGCATTTCAAGGATAATTTTTCAATATTATTATTGAACTATTAAGCAAAATTATTAGCAATTGTTTTAGGAGAGACCCTCTTTATGGAAGAGACGGCAAACGAGCGTACGGGTCACCTGATGGTAAGTGATCACCGTCGCCCACGGCCTTGTGTAACTCCTAGGAGCTACAGGAGCGTTGCCGTCTTTTAAGGTGGATGGGCACTGGGGCCCGGCATTACCTAATGCGAAACGCAGTGGCCAAAGCCACTACTTAACGCCGGTCTTAAATGCCGGGGGTGGTAACAATATGGTCGAGTCTGCCCATGCGTGTTGCCATTGCTGGCAACGTGACTCTCCCACACGCACTTTAGTCGCCTCTTACGACACCATCAGTACCAGGGTGATCCTATTCTAAGCCGGGATCACACGGCATAAATGTAAAACACTCTGTCTAGTGATTGTTGAATTCTACCTGTTATTCTGTTGAGTATTTCTCATACTTTTGTTTGATCATGTTTATATAATATAATGTCATTTTGAATACTTTTGTCTTTTGTCTCATGTATGATTTTATTACATTTATTTCTTATTCTAGTATACTCAAGCCTTAATATTTTATTATTAATATTACTTTTCCATTCTTTAAAATTACTATCTCTTTCCTTACATAATTTAACAATTGTAACACCAGCCTGCCATGTGCTAAGCCTGCCTTATACTGTGCCGTGCCGGGGCCAAGCCAAGCCAAGCCATGCCATGCCATATAAGCCTTCACATTGTGTTATATATTTAATAATTGATTATATATTTAAATAATTAGTGTAATTGATTAATTAGAAATGTTATTTGATTAAATAATAAAATAGATCGTCTACTGACTAACGTCCGTCGCCATTGTTTGAAGGGGGAAAATATTATAAAAAGGTTTGTAATTCATTTTGAAAGTCATTCTCACTTGTGCACTAAGTTAAGTAGAAACTCTGCTCGTTGAAGAAATAAATACGTGTAACTGAACCGTGTTATTATTTAAAGGCCGTTTTATTCAGGAGTGGAATGAAGCGGTATCGTACGGACGAAACAGGACATAGGGTACGACCGAGAGGATGGAGCCCAGCAATAGAAGACCATGATAGTGATGTATCGCCTACTGCTCGTAAAATGCTTAAACGCTTGTTAGAACAGGAGGTTGATAAGGCAGTTCGTGACCTGGACGGAGAAATTAATGCATATGGCCGCTCCAATAATCACCGAGCAGCATCACTGATTCCAGAATTTGACCCAGAAGGTGAAGACTGTACAGTATCAGCGTGGTTAAAAAAAATGATCAGTTAGGAGAGATACATGATTGGAGCGACAATATAAAAGCATTTCATTTGCAAGATAAACTACGAGATCAAACTCGTAAGTGGTATAACAGGCTTGATGACTACAATTATACATGGGACGAGTGGAAGTGGTCGCTATTCGCTGCTATAATTTTACATCTACAATAGCCCAGAGGTCTCCCATAGATTCCAGCAGCAGTATTAAGGATATTCAGCTTATTCAAAATTATAACGACATTTATAAGAAAATTTCTAAGATCAATGGGGTTCATGTGAAAGCTTACATAGACACTGGCAGTCAAGTAAATGTTTTTAATAATCAAATTGCTGAATTGTTATCCCTTGAGGTCAAACCTACAAACACCGTTTTGAAGGGTTTCTCCGGAGGATTAATAGCCGCACGAGGGGAAGCAAAATTTGACTTTGAAATTGACAATATGCAACTTTCATGCGAAGCGTATTTAACGGATATAGACATGGGAGGCGTCAATTTATATTATCTGAGAATACCTGTGCAAGTAAGTGACTAGTTAAAACTGAAAAACTATCTTCGCAAGTTTAAATACACACGACGACGAGAATGAAAAAAGTTATGGCGACTTAGAGGGAAAAGTTGTTGACATAATAAACAACATAAATAAAAATAAAAATAAAAAAGCCTTTTATTCCTTCCAGAATTGGTAGTGTTAGTAAACATTTAAATAGTTTGTTAATATATATCAGTAAAGTGGTTAGTAGTGATGGTTAATTAGAAAAAAAGTTTAAAATTGTTAGTAGTGCAGTTATTCTGCAAGGACCCCTCTGCCGGTAAAGGCCTCCTCCAAAGTGAGCCAGTTTTTTCTAGATTTTGCTGTTTGGATCCAGTTTGGGCCTGCTGTATTTTTAATTTCGTCCTCCCGTCTGTTGCAGGGTCTTCCTTTCTTTCTTTTGCCCAGAGGTCCTCTCCATTTTGTCACTCTTATTGTCCACCTCTGGTCTTGGAGGCGTGCTATATGCCCGGCCCATTTCCATTTTAATCTAAGAGCCTGTGACAAGCCATCGCCTGCTTTTGTGATGTAGCGTATTTTAGTATGTCTTATCTTGTGTATTTTTTTATGTCTAGCATGCTGCGCTCCATTCCGCGTTGGCAAGTTATGATTTTATTTCTTATGTTTTTGTTGAATTTCTATGTTTGGCAAGCGTAGGTCAGGCATGGTATAATGCAAGAGTTCATAACCATAGTCTTCAGTGTGATTGGCAAGTTGCTCTTAAATATTTCTTTTAAGCTCCAATACTTATTCCATGTTATCTGGGTCCTGCGCTCAATCTCATGATAATTATTTTGTTTGTCAAAGCTTATTTGCTTGTCTAGGTAGATGTATTTTTCGGTATATGGAAGAGTTTCGTTGTCGACAAATATTTGTACCTTGGTGCTGTTTGTCATGAGCATAGTTTTAGATAAGTTCATTTCTAGTGCAGCGCTTTTACTAGCTTTGTTTAGCGAGTCTATCATGTACTGTAGTTCTTTTCCATATTCTGATATCAGCACCAAGTCGTCGGCAAAACGTAGGTGACTTAAATATTCATTTTTTATTATTATACGCTGTTTAGTCCAGTCAAGTTTGCTAATTATCGACTCTAGTGTGGCAATGAATAATATAGGTGATAATGGATCTCCCTGTCTGACGCCTCTCTCTATGGGGAACCAAGAACCAGCAGATTCTAGTTTGACTCTACTTTTACTCTTCCTGTATATACTTTTAATCACTCTTATATACTTGTTTTCTACATTTTGTGTTGTTAGAGTTTCCCATATATAGTTGTGTGACACCGAGTCGAATGCTTTTTTGTAATCTATATATACCAAGTACAACGGTCTATTTTTCTCTTGATATTTTTTTTGATGACAAGTTCAAGTGTGTGAATGTGGTCGATGGTGGAGAATCCCTTTCTGAATCCTGCCTGTTCGATGGGTTGTTTCGCTTCTAATGTAGAGCTTTTGGTCAGGATTGTTGAAAAAAGTTTATATGTACTCGGCAACAGACTTATCGGTCTGTAGTTCTCTAAATCTTTTGGGTCACCTTTTTTGTACAGCAGAATTATGTCAGACTCAGCCCATTGGGTGGGTGTCTCTCCTAATTCGAGGATAGAATTGAATAAATTTGTAAAGGGTGTGACTAGCATTGGGGCAGCTAACTTTAAAATTTCATTTGTTACATTATCCGTGCCAGGGCTTTTGTCTAGTTTGAATCTATTCATTGCCTCAAGAACGTCGTTTTCTTCAATCAGTGGTCTATTTGATACGTGGCCTTCGTTGATGATGTCTTGGATCTCCTCGCTGCTGTATGGCTCTTTAACGCTGTAGAGATCGCTATAGAATTTTGTTGCGATGTTGATGACGTCGCTGCGGTTATGTTTATTTACTTCGCCTCGATTTAGCTCTTCTATCCAATTTTTCTTTGTTTTTAAGTCTTTGAAGGATTTTCGTGCTTCCAGTTTGTCTTAGGTGTTTTTCAATAGTTTTTTTGTCTATATTTGCGTAATCTCTCTTTATATATTTGTTGATGAGTTTGTAAAGCGCCGAGATTTCGTTTCTAATTGCTCTAGTTTTATTTAAGGTTTTTTGTAAATCTTGTCTTCTTTTAAAAAGTTTTAATGTACGGTCGGTATATATTTTGTGACCTTTCTTCTTGTCTTGCGCTCTTCGTGCGCTTTGCAAGCTTAATATGATGACACTGATTGGGTTATCGTAGTATCTCTGAATTAAAGTAATTTTCTCGGCTAGCGTATGATCTTTCGATATGTTGGAGTTTAGGTATTCTTTGAACTTGGTGATTTCTTCTTCGCTTGATATTGTATATTTTTGACAGTTGGTAAACTTTCTTCTACTTTTCTTGAAATGAGTATCATATGATAATGTTGCTCTTACTGGCCTGTGATCTGAAGGATAATTAATGTTCAATACTTCTATGTTTTTTAATAAACAACATACTAAATATTAAATGCGACAGCAGCAACAACGAAAGGACGAGAAGGCTTGGCAAAAAGGGTGAAAAAGTAAGACCAATAGTTATAGCACTAACTACAATGGGGCTTAAAATAGAAATTCAGAAAAAATAGAGAAAATTGGAACAAACATCGTACTATATAAAAGAATACTTTCCCCTGCAAATTTTAAATAAACGTAAGGAACTCCAAAGTGAAAGTCCAAAGAGTTGAGAAGGAAAGAGAACAAGGCAAATTGGCGATTATCAAGTACGATAAGATAGTAATTTTAAAAGACAAAAATCATAATCATGGGAATCAAAATAAAGGAACGAACAAGAGAGCTCTATCAGTGACACCCGTAAGACCAAATCAAGAAAAGAGGAAAGGAAATCCCGCAAAAATTAATAAAAAAAATACACGGAGAAAAATATGTTGAGACAACCGACTCTGCATTTTTCTCTTGAACCAAGAACCACTTCGCCTCCAGAGTCAAGTACTTCAACAACACTGAAATAGCCACTAGCACCGGCCCCTACTCTACCTCTCCCAACACGGCTGGTCACCGCGGGAGTGACAGACCATAACCCTTCAAGGAATAAGTGTTTAAGAGAAAAAACTGAAATAACTATTTGTACTCTTAACGTGAGAACACTGTCTACGCCCGAAAAACTACTAGAATTAAAAACAGCACTTCATAATATAAAACATGACATTCTGGGCCTATGCGAATTGCATCGCCTGGGCGAAAATATAATAGAAGACGAAAATTACATTTTGTACTATATAGGACAAACCAAGGGTCTATATGGAGTAGGTTTTCTAATCAAAAGAAAATAAAAAGAAAATATAATTAGCTTTTCTGGTGTGTCAGAAAGAGTTTGTATATTAGAAATAAATGTAGGAAACCTACACCTCGCAGTTATACAGGCCTACGCACCGACAGAATGCTCTACACAAGAAGACTTAGATATATTCTACAGAGACTTGGGAAAAGCTCACGATATGATTACGACAGATTATATAATAGCCATGGGTGACTTCAATGCACAGATTGGCAAACCAAATAGCTATGAGAAAAAAGTAGCGAGCTCTTATGGATTCGGAAAGAGAAGTAAGAGAGGAGAAAGATTCATTCAGTATGTGTCCGAACAAAATTTAAAAGTAGTTAATACAATGTTTAAGTTAAAAGCTAACAGAAAATGGACCTGGATCTCACCTGACAAAAATACTAGAAAAGAAATTGATTATATAACAACAACTAAACCAAAATTGTTCTCGAAATACGAAGTGCTAAACTCTTTCTGCTTTGGTACGGATCATCGTCTGTTGAGAGCAACTCTTTGCCTAGATTTGAAAAAAAAAGAGCAGAAGAAATTTCACCAGCTATAAAAACTCCCTAAAGACACCAGAGCAGCTACAGATGTATATAGAAAAATTAAGAAAAGTAATACCTAATTTAATAGAAAACCATGAAAAGGATACCGTCACGGAATACTATAAAAAGTTTGAAAATTCTATGCTAACAAGTCTGAGTAATAAAAAATATCAAGTAAAGCAACAATTTTGTCAGAAAAAGCAATTAACTTAATGTTAAAACGAAGTACACTACAAAAGAAAGGTAAACTCACTAAAAAGGAAAAAGAAGATCTGAAAAACCTATAAAAAGAAACAAATAAAGAAATAAGAAAATGTTATGATAATCACAGACTACAAAACCTTAAAAAAAGCCTTGAAAAGTCAAGATCTACAAAAAACGCCTATAAGGAACTAGATAGATCAAAAAATGGGTGCCATCCCTACAAAGGGGATCTACAATCTGCAGATCGCGTAGCGACATTCTGAACATAGCTAGAGACTTTTACGCAAGCCTTTATAATTCTAATTCACACTTAACGAAAAATACACAACAAGACAAACCAATAAAGTCAATAAGTATTCAAAATTTTACAAATACTGAAATAAGAAACCAAATAAAAAAACTAAAACAGGATAAGAGCTCAGGGCTGGATAGTTTAAGTAACGAATGCATCAAGCACGGATGCACACTAATATTAACACCTCTTACAATTTTATTTAATAAAATATTAGAGGAGAAAACCGTGCCGCAGAAATGGGCAGAATCAGAAATTATTCTGCTTTATAAAAAGGGTGATCCTAAAAATATAGGAAATTGTCGCCCTATAAGTAATATGTCTTGTGTTTATAAACTTTTTGCATCTTGTTTATTAAACAGAATATCTTCTCAGATGGACTCTTGCCAACCAATAGAACAAGCGGGTTTCCGAAGCGGATTTAGCACTATAGATCATATTCATACCGTAGACCAAGTCATAGAAAAGTTTGTTGAATATAGAAAACCACTTTACATAGCGTTTATTGATTACAGGAGGCTTTTGACTCTATATCTCACCGTAGCATCTGGGAAGCTTTAAATAAACAAAACGTAAACGCAAAATATATTAACATTATTAAAAACATATATATGAATTGTACTAGCAAAATTAGGCTGGATAGAGTAGGCAGAAGTATAAATATAAACCGAGGGGTCAGACAAGGTGACCCTATCTCGCCGAAATTATTGATAGCAGTCCTGCAAAACGTAATGAAAGACTTGCCTTGGTCAAAGCAAGGAATCAATATAAATGGAAAATATCTAAGTCACCTACGTTTTGCAGACGACATTGTCAATTTATCTGAGTCTCCAATTAAGTTCAACATAATGATTAACGAACTACAGTCATGTAGTGCTCGCGTAGGCCTGGAAATGAACATAGAAAAAAGCAAACTTATGACTAATAGTGAGTTAACGCCAGTACTAGTAAATGATGTCCCACTCGAATATGTTGAGAGCTTCGTTTACCTTGGGAAAAAAATGTCATTTCAGAAAGATCGAAATATACAGGAAATAAATAGAAGAGTAGCTATTACATGGAAAAAATATTGGGCTCAAAAAGAAATTTTAAAATCAAAACGTTTGAACACTGTGTCAAATGGGTTTATTATATGCATGTTGTCGTGTAGCTGTAGCTAATACTGATGCACCTATAATATGCACTACTTGCAATGGCTATTATCATCTGCAGTGTGTGGCAGCGTCGCTCAAAACTGACCCGAAATTGCATAAGGGTTCGAGATGGACATGCCCAGAGTGTTTGTCGGTGCAACCCAAAAGTATTAAAAAAGATAATACACCTCTCCGCATGCCGGTGCGCAGGCAATGTGACAACGACAGCTTCAACGTAACGGTGAGGAATAAGACTTCGAGAATAGTGCCCTCATCATCATCGCCTATGTCGCTAAGTTTGGATAAGTCCACAGAATCATCATCAGATCTACGTGACTTTATACGAAATGAAATTTCCGGATTAAAAAAAGATTTGGAATGTAGTTTTAAAACTTTTATAAACTCAGATTAATATCATCAAAGAGGAAGTTCTAGCAGTTAAAACGTCTATTGATTTTATTAATAAAAAGTATGAGGAGATAAAAGAAAGATTTGATCGATATGACAAAGGTTTACAGTCGGTTAACGATTTAACTAATGACATGGGAGTTTTAAAGTCTTCATTTTCCAAGTTAGAACATGAAAATAATGTTAGAGACCAGTGGGCGCGTCGTTGAAATATTGAAATTTGTGGAATTCCCGAGAAGAAAAATGAGAATCTTTTCAACATTATAGAGGATATATCTAATCACATAAATTTTTCTTTTAATAAATCGGAATTCGATTTTGTAACTCGCGTCGCACCGAACAGCAAACACTCTAAACAACCAAAACCGATTATAATTCGATTTTTGTCAAGATACGTTAAAGATGACTTTCTAAGTAGAGCGAGGCAAAGGAAAAACTTTAAAGCATGTGACCTTGGTTTTACTGGGGTTCAATCTAATATATTTTTCAACGATCATTTGACCATTTTTAATAAATCTTTATTGCACCATACCAAAATTAAAGCTAAAGATTACAATTACAAGTTCGTTTGGGTTAAGAATTGTTGTATTATGGTAAGAAAAACTGAGTCTAGTCCTGTTTTACATATAAATAATAATTCAGATTTATTCAAAATAAAATAGGAACTATTATTCTTTATGTTATATTTAATTATTGTTTTATTTTTATTAGTTTATTATTTTTTTATTGCTTGTTTTTAATATTTGTCCTTAACTATCTAAATAATTTTATTAATAATGTTTTTGTAGTGCACCTATCCTCGACACTTTATAGTGAATCTCTCGGGGTACAAAATTTAATTATTTTAATAGCACCACTTTTAATATTAGTCTATATTACAACACTGTTAGGTATGTTTTGCTATTATGTCATAACTTTGGTATCAAACAATTCGATTCGAATTTAAAAATTTATCACCAAAATGTTCGTGGCTTACGAACTAAGACAAATATAGCTTTCCGACAGGTTTTATGTAATGACTACGATATAATATGTTTTTCTAAGACTTGGTTGCATTCAGGCATATTCGATTTGGAGTTGTTTGATCAGAGGTATTATGTTTATAGAAGTGATCGTAATTACGCTAATAGGGGAGACAAAATGGGTGGAGGTGTCTTAATTGCGATTAAACGGGAATTAAAAGTCACTAGTGTTGAGTGCATCCCGTCGAAAAATTCAATAGCTGATATTATTCACGTTTCTATTTATCTTGATCAATATTCGAGATATAATGTATATTGCTGCTATTTTCCTCAATGTTCCGGCCATAAAGACACTTTGTCTAATTTTTACGAAAATATTTCAGATGAGGTTCTTTCACACCCCGATGATGTTTTTCTTATACTAAGTGACTTCAATGTACCAAACGCTGAGTGGATAGATACCTGTCATTGCGATTTGAATTTGGTTGGAGATTTTTCTTCTGACATTGTCAATGAGTTAGCCAATTTTCTTTCTTTTAATAACTTTATTCAGTATAACAAATTTAATAATGTTAATAATCGTATTTTAGATCTTCTAATCGCTAATATTATGTGCAAGGTTGGCCTAGTTTCAAAACCAATCGTGTCGGAAGATTTGCATCATCCAGCTTTTGAATTTATTATTTCAAGATTGCGCGTGAATTTATCTAAAGGGAAATCGCATTTGATCAAGTTATATAGAAGTGCCTAGTATGAAGCAATTAATGAAGATCTTTCTCGAGTAGACTGGGAAGCTAACTTGAATGGTGATAATATTGATTCGTCTGTGGCAAAATTTTACAAAATCTTAAATTCTATTATAGATATGCGTGTTCTGACTAAGAAAATTAATTTTAATACTAAATATCCCGTTTGATATAATCGTGCATTGATAAAAATTACAAAAGAAAAGCTAAAGTATCATTGTAAATGGAAAGTATATAAACAAGACAAAGATTATAGATCTTATACTATACTTAGAGATAGACAAAAAAATGTAGAGGATGACTGTTATAATAAATTTATCAGTAATACAGAATATAAAATTGGCATTAACAGTAAATATTTTTGGTCGTTTATAAAGTCTAAACGTAAATGTAATGATCTCCCGGATATCATGTTTCTAGGAGATTCTACTTCTTCTGACCCTGTGAAAATATGTGATTTATTTAATTCTTATTTTGGTTCAGCATTCCACCCCAACAAACAAAGTAATATTGCTACGACTTCAGCTTCCACACAAATGGTAAGCATTAATTCTATCACATTTACTGTATCACAAATCTCTGGATACTTAAAACGTCTCGATGTTACTAAGAGTGCTGGTCCAGATGCTATTCCGCCTTTATTTTTACAGAAGTGCTGTCAACAATTAGCGGAACCATTGGCTTTGTTATTTGCTAGCTCTATGAAGTTGGGTAAAATGCCGTTTGAATGGAAAAAATCCTTCATAACTCCTATATTCAAGAATGGTAATAAGCATGATGTATCTAATTACCGCCCAATTTCGAAACTGAGTACTATACCCAAATTATTTGAAAAAATAGTTTATGACACGTTTTCGCAAATAGTTCGACCATTTATTACCCCTGAACAGCATGGATTTGTGGCTCGTAAGTCTACAGAAAGCAATCTTTGCGAATTTCTGGATTATCTTTATCTTTCTATGGATATTGGGCTACAGGTGGATGCTGTGTACACTGATTATACGAAGGCGTTTGATAAAATCTCTCATGACTTGTTGATTCAAAAACTGGGACAATTTGGCGTGCATGGAGATTTATTACGATGGTTTAGTTCATATCTTAGAAATCGCAGTCAGGCAGTTGCGATAAAGGGTCATTGTTCAGCGTTTCTTCCAGTTTCCTCAGGCGTTCCTCAGGGATCACACCTTGGTCCACTTCTCTTTATTATATTTATCAACAACTTGTTTTCATAATTCTAAAATTCTTCTTTTTGCCGACGATATGAAAATATTTAAGCAAATTAAAACTTTAGGTGATTGTAATTTACTTCAAGAGGATTTGTGTAGATTGATATCCTACTGTGATGCTAATCATCTAGTATTGAATGTCAATAAATGTAATACTATGACATTTAGCAGGAAAAAGAATCCCATAATCTTTAATTATAAGCTCGACGACAAATCAGTTGCTAGACTAAGTGAAATACGTGATCTCGGTGTTTACTTAGATGATAAGTTGTTGTTTGCTTCCCACGTTAGTATTATGACTCAAAGAGCATACAAAATATTTTTACTATGTTTTAAAGTGTTATTCCACACTTTAGGACAGAAAATACTAAACTTAAATTTAAAAAGCGTATAAAATTTTTGAACGAAGCAGGATTTGAACCCGCGCCTCTGGAATACCGTTCCAGCGCTCTGACCACTAAGCCATTCGTTCTCACCGAGCTCCGTCGAAATTCTTATACGCTTGTTACAACTTATTTTTGTTGTTAGCATCTCTGTAGGGAGATTTTTACAAATTTCCGCTACCCAAAGACAACTCATAAGAATTATCGTTTGGCAAGAGAGAATACTATTTACTTTAATATTTTTACTATGTTTTAAAGTGTTATTCCACACTTTGGACAGAAAATACTAAACTTAAATTTAAAAAGCGTATAAAAATTTTGAACGAAGCAGGATTTGAACCCGCGCCTCTGGAATACCGTTCCAGCGCTCTGACCACTAAGCCATTCGTTCTCACCGAGCTCCGTCGAAATTCTTATACGCTTGTTACAACTTATTTTTGTTGTTAGCATCTCTGTAGGGAAATTTTTACAAATTTCCGCTACCCAAAGACAACTCATAAGAATTATCGTTTGGCAAGAGAGAATACTATTTACTTTAATATTTTTACTATGTTTTAAAGTGTTATTCCACACTTTAGGACAGAAAATACTAAACTTAAATTTAAAAAGCGTATAAAAATTTTGAACGAAGCAGGATTTGAACCCGCGCCTCTGGAATACCGTTCCAGCGCTCTGACCACTAAGCCCGAGTTCTCACCGAGCTCCGTCGAAATTCTTATACGCTTGTTACAACTTATTTTTGTTGTTAGCATCTTATTAAATTTAAGTTTAGTATTTTCTGTCCTAAAGTGTGGAATAACACTTTAAAACATAGTAAAAATATTAAAGTAAATAGTATTCTCTCTTGCCAAACGATAATTCTTATGAGTTGTCAAAATTTGTAAAAATTTCCCTACAGAGATGCTAACAACAAAAATAAGTTGTAACAAGCGTATAAGAATTTCGACGGAGCTCGGTGAGAACGAATGGCTTAGTGGTCAGAGCGCTGGAACGGTATTCCAGAGGCGCGGGTTCAAATCCTGCTTCGTTCAAAATTTTTATACGCTTTTTAAATTTAAGTTTAGCATACAAAATGTTGGGTTTTGCGTTGCGGGTAACTAAAGATTTTAAACGGGCAGAAACCCTTATCACATTGTTTAATACTCTGGTGCGATCAATCTTGGAATACTGCTCCACATGCTGGAATCCTTAATACAAAATATATACCATGAGAATTGAAAGAGTATATAATAAATTTCTCTGCCACTTAAAACGAAGATATTCTTATGCAGAGCGCCTCATCAACAACGTGGAGGATACATCTCTTGAGAAGCGTCGTGATCTCAGAGATCAGGTGTTGTGATATAAGATTGTAAATAATATGATCGATTCTCCTCTTCTTGTGAGTAAGCTTAATTTTGCGTGTCATAGATTAGGTGCACGCAATAAACCTCTATTTTCTGTTTCTATGTGTAATACAAAATATGCCTCTAATAATTTTGTTTCACGTGCATGTAAAAAGTTTAACTTAAAGTGTAATGATTTGGACATATTTAACTTAAAAAATAATTCTTATAAAAACTGTCTTAGAAAACTGTTATAAATATGTAATTATAGTAATTAGTTGGTTAGGCGACGTGTATGTATTTGTGTTTGTGTGTTTAAATGGCATTAGTTATAGTAATAAGTAATATTATTTATTCTTAGTTACATATGTTATTAAGCTGTGGAAACTTTATTGGTTTCTGTTTGAATTTAAGTGTGTTATTAGTTAATTTTTGTAAAGTACTGTTTGTTTCCCTTAAAAAATAAATAAATAAATAAAAAAAAAAATAAAAGTACCACTAAAATTGAAAAAAATAATTCTCGATACATCTATCTTACCATAGATGCTTTGCATTTTGCACAATGTCAAAAAAGAAGGTGGGCTGGTCATGAAGCGAGGTGCGTAGATGACCGTTGGTCAATCAACACCGTGAAATGGAAAGGTCCGAATGGAACGAGGGGCAGAGGTCGTCCGTGCGCTCGTTGACAAGACAAGATTGTAAAAAACGCAGGAAAAATTGGACAACTACAGCAAAAGACAGAGAAGAATGGAATTCCTTGGAGGAGGCTTTTACCCAGGGGGGTCCACACTAAAAATATAATAAATGAATAGAAAAAAAGAATACAAAATTAATGATTATTTATATATATATATATATATATATATATATATATATATATATATATATATATATATATATATATATATATATATATATATATATATATACATATATATATATATATATATATATACATATATATATATATATATATATATATATATATATATATATACATATATATATATATATATATATATATATATATATATATATATATATATATATATATATATATATATATATATATATATATATATATATATATATATATATATATATATATATATATATATATATATATATATATATATATATATATATATATATATATATATATATATATGTATATATATATATATATATATATGTATATATATATATATATATATATATATATATATATATATATATATATATATATATATATATATATATGCTTGTAATTGTATATGTTTGTTATTGTATTGTTTACAAAAAGAAACCGAAATTAAGTAAGTCAATGCAATTGTACTAAAATACTTTTTAAATGTAATGTATTAGGATGAGGAATAAATAAAGCTGTTTTATTATTATTAAATTTATTATTCTCAGATAACTAGGCTATTGGTTTACATAAAATTTTTACAAGTCCTGATTGAATTTTTTTAAAATATTAACATTTATAGTTTGTAATTCCGTGTAATTTACTGGTTTTTCCCTGATAACTCCCGAACTAAACACTTTTTTCCAGTCTGTTTACAGATTCTGCACAAGGGAAACACTCGGCAACGATTGATGTATGTGTCCATTCACTCCGACTCTCCGTTTAAAAACGAGCACATCAGGTTTCTGACTTTACTTGGCATTTTCTTATTAACTTTTTTATTTACAGTCCGAGAATTATGAATCTTTGCTCAAATGTTCTTTATTAAATAAATTGTCTTTAAGATAAAATTATAAAATTATGGGGATATCGATTTAAATTTTGCGTGACTGACCTTTGATTTTTAATTTTTGATAACTCACGATTATGTCACCGGATTTTCACTTTTAAGCCAGATTCTTAAAGGTCTCATCAAGGCGCTTCAATCTATGTACAACACTCTACGTCTCTCCGTTTGGAAACGAGCGGCAAGTCCAATTTTTCAAAAAACACTGATAACTTAAAACCGGAGAGTTGAAAAAATCTAAAACTTTGTCAAAACATGGAGACCAACAATACACATCAGTTAGTAAAATAAAAAAGTGGGATAATAGATCTTATTTTCCCGCCGTACGCGAAAAACTGATTTTTGAGGCACACTTGTACGCTAAGTTCAACTTTAAACTCCGGTTATTAAGAAAGTACATATTCGATTTTCAAAATTTTTATGTATTAATATACACGAACTTCCTTTCTTACACTATGTGATAGTTCAGTACGGCACAAAAAGATTTACTGTTTTTTACATAATTACAACACTTATTTACATAATTTATGTTTATTTTACTATAAAAAACAGTTTTTTGTAGTTTTTTGGCACTTTCACTAAACGGATTTTTATAATTTTTTTACAGACATTTAGCTGAATTCAGCGCGTTCTTTTGACATATTTCACAACTTTCTACGATAAATAATTGGTTCATAACTTATGATTTTTATTGTTATAACTAAGGCGTTTATTGGCCTGGGAGGCCGCGGACGCGTGCGTTCCCGACGCAGGCTCGACCCAGACTCGGTTAGGTTAGGTTAGGTTTTTTTTTATTCTGTGCACCTCTGAAGTAATCAGAGTCTTTGTTCTTCTATTTATTATTTGTCTATCTATTGTTTGATGTTATTTTACAGTGCTATGTTTCTTTATTACGTATTTTTATTGTATCATTTAATATTCTGTTCAAAAATTTGCTGAAAATAGTAATCTTTAAATTTTTCTTTATTTGTGTGATTTCTAATATAATTCATTTTCATTCACTATAATATCAAATATTTCATTCATTGTGATTTATTTTAAATTGTAATTATCTATTTTACTTGTATTTGTATTCTAAATTTCAGGTTCCAAAATTGTTAAGTACTTTGTCGTATTCATTTAAGTTTTTGCGTTGGTTTACTTTTAAATTTCGCTCCTTACTCGCGCTTTTACCTCGAATAGAGGCAATACTTCATTCAAGGTTGAAAAGGGTCTTCATTTTTTCTTACATTGCGTTGCTTTCAGGAACTGATTCGGTGTTTTAACTGCTTTTTCCTGCACATGAATGCCGGCATCGTTTCGTGACATATGGCCTGAAGTTCAGCCCAGTACAGTGCTTTAATGATATTCAGGCGCATGTGGTCCGCAGGATGTCGGCCCTCAGGTGCAGGCCTCACGTGCGTCGTCATCTCGGGTACTCTTAAATTTACGCTCCCCCAACGCCCGCACACTTTCCGTGTAAATCCTTCGAAGTTTTTGCAAATAGCTGGTAGCATTATCCGCCCAGAGTTGACATTTCGCTCTTAGGTGTGGGCCTTCAGTGACTACCGACGTCAGTCTCCTTCGTGCAGTGCTTCCTCGTGTGGCCATATGCCAGACATCGGGAGCACTGCACCAGAGGTGATTGGTCCATGACCCTGACGCGCTGCAAGTCAACTCGGAGCGCTCCCAGTTCTGTCGCTCTTCTCCATATTATGGGAGAGATCGACAGCACTAGGTGGCTTGTATGGGGGTTTTTGGCTCTTTTACGAAATTTGATCTGGACCCTGTCATCGTCCTTGTCAAGGCCGTCGAACACCTCTGCATTTTGTTTTCTGAGGGCCCCAAGTACCTCCTCGTCCGAGTTTATACTCAGTAGGTCTCTCAGGACTATCAAAATCAAAATCAAAATCAAAATCAAAATATTCTTTATTCAATTAGGCCATTTAAGCACTTTTGAATCGTCAAGTTACATATAAGTGTCTGTGGTGTCAGTCCTTACAGGAAGCTACCACCGGCTCGGAAGGCGGGTCTGCTGAGAAGAGCCGGCAAGAAACTCAACAGTTGCTCTTTTCAAAATATCAATTAAAGTAAATATATAACATAGTTTCCTGAGTGAGTACCAACAGCATTTAATCCCACGCACTCTTATCGTTGTAGTATTCTTGAATAGAATAATATTCTTTGCCTAACAATATATTTTTAACATTCACTTTAAATTTTTGAAGTAGCAAATTTAAAATTATTTGTGGAATTTTATTATACATACGTGTACCATGTCCCATAAAAGATTTACTAACTTTTTGAAAACGAAAACTAGGAGTTATCAGCTTGTTTTTACTTCTTGTATTAATATCATGTCGGTCACTGTTTTTTAATAAATTGTGGCAATTTTTCCGAACAAGTATTATATTATCATATATGTACTGTGATGCCACCGTAAGAATACCCGTTTCTTTAGAAAATTCTCTCAGGGATTCCCGAGCTCCCATGCCGTAAATGGCTCGAACTGCTATCAGTGGGTGGCTTTGCGTCTACCGCTTTGCGCACCCGCTCCAGTACTTCCTCTTCTGTCTCCTGATGAGATGATGATAGAGTGCAGGGTAGGTTGCACCGGTCTCGGCGTTGGCACCTTCATTGCGGTCGCATAAGACAAGGATGGATTTGTGAGCGCTGTGGTAGCTTTTATGTCGAGTGCTAGCTTTAACTCCCACATTTGTTCGGCGTTTTCGGTAAGAAGCCTCGAGTGATCTGATTCTGATTCTGATTCTGATTCTGATCATCGTAGAGGTGCGCGTCAGTGTTTAATATATTGGGTATGGGTTTTAAATAATAAATTGGAAGAAAGCGGTGTAAAGAGCCGCTTACTTAAGTGCAATCGAAATTTGCTAGGAGTAATATTAGAAAGAAGAAGGTGATATATAGGATGAGAGGAACTAAGAGATTTTTCTTTTAAAATCTGGTTTTTCTCTCTAGGCCTACCGTGTCAGTTTTTAAAATGGGTATAAATAATAATATAAAAGCATATATTATTATGATATAAGGTATTTCAACAAAAACTATAGATGGGCGACAGCGCAGTGGCTATCTGTTCCAATTTAGTAGCGGCGACCCGAGTTCAAATCTGCCTTCGCGTGTATTGATTTTTGTTTATTTTTATTTTAGTAATTTTATTTAAAAGCATATGTGTAACGTGTGGGTAGGGTTCCCTTGAATAAAGGTGAACGATAGGACAGACGGATCGTGCTTTAAAAGAGAAATGAACGTTAAAAATGACCGCTCATAGCTCAAGTAATCTAGCTCAAGTATATTTTATTCTCATTGATGAAATTCGAGATATTTGAATAAATGAGCATTAGTTATAGTTCTAGTGGTGTTTAAACTGCCATAGGGGTAAGTTTTATATATTATATATCTTGTAACAATTTAGAAGCTAAATAAATAGTATGGTAAACGTGAAATAATTAACGTTTGTATTGTTGTATCGAAACGCCCTTTATGCTCAGTGATCCACTAGTCACCCAGTTCGTGGGAAATTAAGCCCTGGTATAGTCGTGGCATGGTTTCGGCAGAGTTCCGTTCACAAGCTGTAATAAAAACTCTCCTGGCGCCCTTTTATTAAGATCTAGCGAAGTGACATAGCATTCATTTAGAATGTAGTTTAGTTGTTAGTTTTTTATATCTTTGGGCTTAAGATTATTAATTACATTTATACTTAGTTTGATTTTATTGTTTTATTATATAAGAACCCGTAACAAAATGGCGCCCAACGTTAAAATATAAGGGTTGTAACATATATTTAACAGATTTTAAAAGAAATAAATTAAATTTTGCTTTTGTCTTAGATATAGTCTTTGTGTTTTTTATCTTTGTCTACCTACTTGTATACATGTATTACAAGAATATTTTTATATAAAACTTATTTGCTTGTATTCAATTTTTTTTTGTTCTTGTAAAACTAAGAGAGATATATATTATTTTGTATAAGTACTTATAATAACTACTACTGACTTTGTTTATGCAGTTAGCTGATTATGAATGTTATTTTGTGTGTGTAAGTTATATAATTGTTAATTTGTTATATTATTAATTAGACAAATAATCGTGGTTGCATTTATATAAATTTGTTTTTTTTTTCTAATTAGTTTTTAGTTATAATTAGTTATAAGTCGTTGTTAGTTATAATTTAAGTTCATTGAGAATACAGAAAATTGTCCTTTGCTTTTCTCCTAGCTTGAGAATTTTCAGATTTTGATATCTGGATATTTTTTTTTGTTAAAAATAATAATAGGAGCAAGATAGTATAAATAGGTTCACGAAGTATAATAATACATATAAGTAGATGTTATTGATAGTAAGTGGTTACATGAAAGTGAGTGTACAGGGTTTATCGCATGGCTACATTTATGGTGTACATTGTTTTGATTTGAGATATTTAATTTTTTTTACATATTAGGACTTTTGACTTCGTATTTCTTATTATTATTATTATACTTTTTCTTGTTGAAATGCATCCGCATTATTTATTAAAAGATGAGGTGGAATTTGAACTCGCCAGTCGAGGATATACTAAAACAGGGGGTTTAGTTTCGGCTTTAAAAAAAAAATTAAAAAGGATGTTGGAAGCTGAAAACTTATTACAGGTATCATATGAAATTAAACCACTAAATTCTTGTATTGTTGCCCCCAGTGAGCAGTTGAATATTTGCTCTGATAAAATTAACAATATATTATGCTATATTTCCGAGCTGCAGGAGAAACCCGATAAACAACTATTTAAGAGATTGGTTTCACGCTTAATTCATTTAATTAATCGACTAAAGCTTATAACACGTATAGAAGAAATAGATAGGGAAAAGAAAAATGTTCTGCTTGATAAGGCGGTTATGTTATTGAAGGATTTGGAGGAAAAGGACGAAATAGAAGATGACGATTATATAACCCTGGATATGAAAGAGGCACTACAGAATTCATTGGGTGAAGACGGTAAAAAAATTCTTAAAGAACTTGATAGTCGTAGATCTGAAGTCCTTCCATCTACCTCTAAAGCTGAGGCGAATACAGTAGTAGGGACAAAAAAGGTAAGTTTTGCTCAAAATGACTTAGACATTCCGCCTTTTGATAGTCCCAATAATATTCATACATTTTTAAATTCCACTTCAATAAATAAGAATATCTCGCGCAAGCTGAAACTGGTACCGATAAGCCAGTGGGATGTTCAGTTTTCAGGAGATAATAAATTCAGTGTGAATGCATTCTTAGAACGAGTAGATGAACTCAAAGATGCTAGAAATGCTACAGATAATAATTAATATTTATATTTCGCCAAAATGTACATAATTGGGAAGAACTTGTTTCGCTATTGAAGCGTACTTTTCGGTCACCCTATTATCAAGAAGAGTATCTGAGATAAAATCTAGGACACAAGGTAAAAGTGAACCTGTGCTTATCTTTATTTCTGTAATGCAAAATTTATTTAACAGATTACCTCACAAAATTCCTGAAATTGACCAAATTATAATAATTATAAAGAATCTTCAGCCATATTATCAAAAAGCTGTATGCAGGGATGAGTTTACAGCAATTACGGATCTGATTAATGTCTTAAAAATTGTTGAGAGAACAAAAATTAATTGTGATATATTTCAAGAACCGAGAGCAATGGTCAGCTCTTTGGAGCCAGATTTGGCATACCAAGCTTATTCTCTTGCAAAGACAAAAGAAGTAATAAAGATTAACGTTTCAGAAAATAAGCGTAATATTAAATGAGATGTTGGAATTGTCGGGAGACTGGTCACTTATTTAGATCTTGTTCCATGCCCAAGCAGCGATTATTTTGTTACAAGTGTGGTCGTTTTGGAGTAGCTTCTTCTAGGTGTATTTGCAAGGGAAACGTTACTGGGAAAAGTTAAGAACCTGCTTAAAGCCTTCCCCTCAACGAAAAAATAAAGATTGGCAGGATTGGCTCGTATTTGTAAAAAAAATTATGTCCCATGGTAATATATCGCAATTGATATTTAAAAAAAAATACAATAATAGATCTTATATTTCGGTTAAAATTTTAGACATGAAATGTGATGGATTATTGAATTCCGGAGCCTCTAATACAGTAGTAAATGCAGAGTTTGCTGACACATTAAAACGGTTAGGGGTGAATAGCCAAACAATTAAAAGAGTTTTTATGTCGACTGCTGATGGTACCAGCCATTCTATACGAAATATATTTCATGTACCGGTGCAGTTTAACAATCAATTTCATATCATGTCAATGGTACTTATGCCAAATCTCAATCAACCTTTGATTCTGGGTAAAGATTTTTTTGATTTATTTAAAATTTCTTTCAAGTTTGAACCAGAAACCTTAGCTACTAAATCTAAAATTTATACCATTTCTGAGCAACAATCAGCTCTTATAAGCAAAGAAAATTTGAATGAGGATCAACAACAGAGACTCACGGGCATCATAAATGAAATAAGGTGTAATATATGTAGTAGACTGGGCAGAACAAAAATCATTCAATTGATACAGGGTACAGTAAGCCCATTTATCAAAAACAATATAATTTTTCACCAGTTATCAGAAAAGAAATACAACGTGAACTTGATGATATGCACATGCACGCAGGCTGAGTGATCTCTGTAAAGAGACTTTACAGCCTGCAGCAAGGGTCCGCTCACATTGTACCGGGGCAGTATCTCCCATAATCTCTTTCTTACAACCCTGTCAAATGTCTTTTCCAAGTCCACAAAAGCACAGAAAACTTCTTGGTTTACTGCCAAAAAAATTATCTTTTCCCTCCGTAATCATGCGGAGGGAAAAGATCTGATCCATACAACCTCTTCCAGGTCTAAAGCCTCCCTGGGCCTCCCACAACAGCCTTTCAGATCTATCTTGCATTCTTCTCGCTAATATTTTAGCATACACTTTACTACCTAAGCTAATCAAACTGATAGCCCTATAGCTTGCGCAATCTATCTGTGAACCTTTGCCTTTATACAAAGGCACGATGACTGCACCTCGCCAATCGTCTGGTACCTCCCCGGATTTCCAGCACAAATTGCACAGAAACCAGAACAGGTCCAAGACGCGTGGCCCACCATATTTGATCATCTCGGCAGTAACTCCATCTGCTCCCGCTGCCTTACCACATTTCAAACTGGTTCTGTGGTTGTTCAGTTAAAAGTTCACCGTCTTTCGAAAGCACCCCTTTCATTCTACAGGTTAGCGAGCAACTCCGGGAACCACTCACTTCTCGCCATGTGTTTTCCCGAAAGTTGTTCGTTAACCTTTCATCTCTTTCTTTCTCAGAGTTTTCACGCTTCATCTTTATCAGTACTTTCGTTTGGTGTTTTTGCAGCTTATACTCTTTCTTTCTTATCTCTCTCATGCTTTTATCCTTACCCGAGTCTTTATAATCCTGCCATGCTTTCCTCTTTTTTCCTACCGCATCGTTCACTTCATCATCCCACCATTCATCTCGCTTTTTGTTAAAGCCTCTTTTCCCTTTACCACATACCTCTGCCGCTATTTCCGTCATACAATTCCTTAGGTTCTGCCAGCATATTTCGATATTTTCACCTCCAGATTCGTAGCTGTCTAACTTTTTGGAAACTCTTTCTTGATATTCCTCTCTGACCGGTGGATCTTGAAGCTTCCAGCTTCTTATGCGATGATTCGTAGCCAAGCTTGGACAACCAGTGCGGCTGCGCCAAGCTGCGAACAGACCCCTTATCCTAGCTACGA
Source organism: Eueides isabella (assembly GCA_019049475.1). NCBI lineage: Eukaryota > Metazoa > Arthropoda > Insecta > Lepidoptera > Nymphalidae > Eueides > Eueides isabella. Next base: position 7,362,935 of record CM032407.1, read on the forward strand.
CTAGATAATGGTCCGTTCTCAATTCAGCACCCCTAAACACTCGCGTGTCCATAACTTGGCTACGAATACGCTGATCCACTAGGAATAGATCAATCATACTTTTCTCTTCCGTTCGCCCCCACGTATACATGTGAATTTGTTTGTGGTCAAACATCGTGTTTGCCACAAACAAATTCTTTTCCTTGCAAATTTCCAATATAAGCTTTCCAGCCTCGTTCATTCTCTTATCACCGTACTTCCCTAGCACTCCTTCGTAACCGCTACGCGCAGTTCCGACCCATCCGTTCAAATCACCGCATATTATTACTTTTTCATTCTCTCTAACACTACATAGAACGTCCCTCACACTCTTCCAAAACTCTTCGAGTTCGCATAATGGAGCTGAGGATACCGGCGCATACGCCGCTAACAAGAAAACTCTTGTTATCCCCAGCTTGAAGCGCACCCAAAGCGGCCTCGAGTTGATCGCCTTGTATTCTATCATTGCACTAACCAACCGAGAAGACACTAACACGCCTACACCTCGACTCCCTCGCTCGCTCTCTGGTACGCCGGCCCAGAGAGCGATCCGGTTGCCGGGTAAATCGGCCGTGTCACTGCCTTTTCGCTTGGTCTCAGTCACACAAATAACATCCAGATCTCTGTCTTCCATCACATCTAACAATTCATTCATTTCTTCCTCCCCTCCTCTTACATTCCACGTAGCTATTTGTAGCTCCGTCCTCCACTTCCCGCCGCTCCGGACATGGCGTGCTGGGTGGCGCTCCCCAACGCCGCATTCGTCTCCACTTGTCGCACCAGCGGGGACGCACTGGTGCGCGTCGCCTTGGGGGGACGCCCTATCAGTGCGCGCTCGTGTGGTGCACATTGTGGTTGATGGAACGTTGCAGCCCTCTAGAGGGCTGGCAGGGGTCGCTACGGGCAAGCCTTCCATCGTGAACGGAAATATTTGTGCTATAGAAATCACTGATTGACATAAAGACGAATGGTATAAAAGGAAAGTTACCGTCTTATTAGATAAAAATAAAATTGATTCCGCTTGTCAAGTAAAAAATGGCTTACTTTATAAGAAAATATGCTTGAAGCAATTCCCAGATCCAAGTTGTGATTGGAAATTATATGTTCCAGCATTATTAAGAGCTAAAGTACTAAAATTTTGTCGCGATGACAAGATGGCAGGTCATTTGGGTATGCGAAAAACATTATTAAGACTTAAACAAAACTATTACTGGCTTAATATGTTATCTGATGTGAAGAATTATGCGTGTAAATGTGAAATCTGTGCGACAATAAAAGTGTCTCAAGAGTTGCCTATAGGACACATGGGAAAACATAGAATTGTAACAAGGCCATGGCAAACAATTTCGTTAGATCTTATGGGACCGTTTCCTAAAAGCAAATTTGGAAATACAATGCTATTAGTCATAATGTGTCTGTTTAGTAAATTCGTATTATTATTCCCATTAAGGTCTGGTAAAGCTGAAAAAATATGTGAAATCTTAGAGAACCAGTTTCTACTTTACGGAACCCCTGAAACTTTAATTAGTGATAACGGTAAGCAATTTGTTTCGCAATACTTTAAGGAGTTATTACACCAATATCACGTACAGATTTGTTTCACGCCAAATTATCATCCTCAAAGCAATCCTACAGAAAGAGTCAATAGAGTGATAGGCACTATGATATCGTCATACATCGATTCAAAATGTCATAATAATTGGGATCGTGACATTCAAAAATTTGCACATGCCATCAGGACAGCTGTTCATGAAACAACTGAATACACGCTTTCGTTTTTATTCTTTGGAAGGGAAACCTCTATTCCTATAGGAATTGATTCAAATTGTTCTACTTTATCTCCTTGTCATTATCAGCATATAAATATTGACACAGAAAACTTTTTTATGAACTTACGTAAGCGACACACTATATATAAAAAAGTAAAAGATAATCTTGAGCTGTCACACCAAAAAAGTGTCAGATACTATAACAAAGATCGTAGAAAGGCATATTTCCGAGTTGGAGACGTTGTATGGAAGAAAACTAAATTCCTATCAAAAGCAAGCCATAAATTTATGGCTAAGCTTGCACCAAAATTTGAAAAGGCGATTATAACCAAAAAACTATCAGAGAACACTTATCTTTTAAGTAATGTGCAAGGGAAATCTCAGGATGTATGGCACGCTAAAGATTTAAAACCTTCATGGCGGGGTTCTAACGAATAGTATAAAAAAAAATTTTTTTTTTTGGTTTGGATGAGGGAATATTACGATATAAGGTATTTCAACAAAAACTATAAATGGACGATGGCGCAGGCGGCTATCTGTTCCAATTTAGTAGCGGCGACCCGAGTTCAAATCTGCCTTCGCGCGTATTGATTCTTGTTTATTTTGCTTATTTTTATTTTATTTAAAAGCATATGTGTAACGTGTGGGTAGGGTTCCCTTGAACAAAGGTGAACGATAGGACAGACGGATCGTGCTTTTCAAGAGAAATGAACGTTAAAATGACCGCTCATAGCTCAAGTAATCTGGCTCAAGTATATTTTATTCTCATTTGATGAAATTCGAGATATTTGAATCAATGAGCATTAGTTGTAGTTCTAGTGGTGTTTAAACTGTCATAGGGGTAAGTTTTACATATAATATATCTTGTAACAATTTAGAAGCTAAATAAATAGTATGGTAAACGTGAAATAATTAAAGTTTGTATTGTTGTAGCCTCTCGAAACGCCCTTTATGCTCAGTGATCCACTAGTCACCCAGTCCGAGGGAAATTAAGCCCTGGTATAGTCGTGGCATGGTTTCGGCAGAGTTCCGTTCACAAGCTGTAATAAAAACTCTCCTGGCGCCCTTTTATTATTAAGATCTAGCGTAGTGACATAGCATTAATTTAGAATTTAGTTTAATTGTTAGTTTTTTTTTTATCTTTGGGCTTAAGATTATTAATTACATTTATACTTAGTTTGATTTTATTGTTTTATTATATAAGAACCCGTAACAATATATACGTATATACAGAAAGTTACTCCTGCAGATTTTTAAAAGTTAGTAGATTCAAAATTTAAATGAAATTAAAATTAAAATAGTTAAAATTAAAGTAATTTAATCTGAATTAAGAAAGATAAAAATTATAATAAATATAAAATTAAGATTAAAATTACAATTTCAATTCAATTTAAGGTTAAAATATAAATATTGATATGAAGACGTACCAAATATAAGTCTAAAAACGTCAGTGGTGAAAAAAACTACTGACAGTCTTTATGTACATAATGTATGTTTATGTAGATATTTTATTGACTATTTTTACGGGAGTTCTAACGTCAAAAGCTGAATAAAATTTGTAAAAATCGTATTGTAAAAGTCAAATATTTCGCCAAGGTTACACCACCTTTACCTACCTGGCGAGTATAGGGTGTGGTGGAGGTTCCATTTTTTCAGTTTCAGTGCTCCGATTGGGACGAAATCGGTGTCAGGCGATCGGGTGTCGCGATTTGCAGCTTCAAGATCTGAATTAATTAATTTATTATTTACTTTTAATTCTACCGACTCAATATCATTTTTAGATCTACCAGTTGTTCTAGATATTATGTCCCAGGTAGTACTAGTAGTTTTATTTTCAGAGTTTATAATTTAATTTTTTTATACATGGATTTAGCTTGAATGCAGACCTTTTTAAATATCTTAGAGAAAACACTGATCCGCTTTAGTAAGCTTGGGTCGCGATTCCACTGCTTCATACTGTGCAGTTCGTATAATTTATCTCTACTGCGGTATATACCCACGGTTGCCCAGGCACTAAATTTTATTTTTAAATTTTTAGAAACAGTTTTAGTTGTAAATATTGAATTAAATTCATTTAACATTAAATGAAACATATTATTATAAGACTTATTCGGTTTTTTCTTGAGAAATGTCTATTTTTAATATTTTCTTTTTAATGTTCTCTTGAAACAAATTTTGTCTGTGATCAGTGATTGGCCTCCATGTAATTTTCCGTGTACCGTTTACCTGGTTACCAACCACTGAAAACTTTTATCCACAATGGTCGGAGCTTATATTATTTATAACTAGCTTATCCTCGACGTTACAGTGACAGAACACGTCATCTATACAGGTTGCTGAATTTGTTGTAATACGGGTAGGTTCGCGAAACATATTAGTTGAATGAAATGATTTATATAAATGTAGAAAACGGCTACTTTGTGTTGTGTTATGTAAAATATCGATATTAAAATCACCGCAAATGATTATATCTTTACTTTATTTACAAAGTTTTCTTAATACATCCTCCATTTTGTCTTCAAATAATTCATAATTACTTAATGGCGGTCGGTACACGCATACTATAACATACTGTTGAAACTCAATGAAGGACAATTCAATAGTACGTTCGACGGAGAAAGCCACAATGTCGGACACTTTATAATTTTCTATGTTAACAATGTTTGATACATTTGTCAACCAATGCTCCGTGAGACATATAATATGTATATTACATTTTTTTAGAAATAACTCCAGTTCTAATTCTTTGCCACCTTAGCCTTGAATATTTTGATGTATTATATTAAATTTATATTGCTTAGGCTTTATCTTTATATTTAGTTTAAACTAGAACTGGATGTGTCAATATTTAATAAATTATAATTTTTAGTTATACCATGTATAACAGGTTTTTGTAAATTGTATGCTACTAAAGTAGCAATTTGTTTCTTATAAACTAATGGCAGACACATGCAGATTTTTTTTCCGGTTCCACGAAAGTGTAAACACGTATAAAAAAGAGCTCCGTGAATATTTCCGAAAAACAGTGCAAAAAGTAAAAAATCAAACGCTTACTACAGTGAAATCGTAAGAAAATCTAACCAGAAGAGTACTTCACCAAAAAAAACAGTGGAATCCATAGTTATTTGATGATTATGTCCAAAGTGTTCATTGATATAACCTCAAAGTTAATAATACATCCATTAACACCAAGATTACGAGTAGTGCCAACCAAACTAATCTGTCACTTGACAGCGACAGCTGACAACTGTAACAAGTGTTGCCAACGTAGAAAGACGATTTCCACACATCCAAGTGTTACCACTTATAAAACCAAATTACCCAAATTAAAAATAAAAAAGATGGAAAAACAATTGGAAATTTTACTCTCTAAAATAAATGAAAAGTTTAATGAACAAACAATAACATTAACAACAGCAATAACAAAAAATGTAATGGAGACCCTTGATCAGTCATGATCAGTTAAAGGTACTAACAGAAGAAAACAACAACCTCAAAACTAGGGTCGGTAACTTAGAAAAAAAATAACGGCTTTAGAGAAGGAAAAACGTATGAAAAATCAATTTTTTTTGGTATTGAAGAAAAAGGAAAAACTCAGTTAGAGTTAGTGGAGTTTGTTCACAAACTCCACTAACTCTAACTTAGAAGATTCGGGAACACTATCTATGTGTTCCCGAATCTTCTAATATTTCCTTCAGGAAATATTAGAAGATTCGGGAACACATATAGATAGTGAAGAAATAAGCAACATTCATAGGATCGGTACAAATTCTGAAAAGAACCGACCAATAATAATATCTTTCACATCATCTTGGAAGAAACATCTTATATTGATAAACAAGCGCAACCTTCAAATGTGTTTGTGAATGAGGACTATCCTAAAGAAGTTCTGGAAACACGCAAACAACTTATTTATTTATTTATTTATTCTTTATTGTACACAATTTATACCAATAAATTTGCACAAAAGGAGGGCTTAACGCTCAACAACATTTTCTGCCAGCCAACCTCATCAGGTGGGAAATGTAGAAGTAGGTGTACAATATTATTACATACATACACTCATATATATATACATATATACACACATACACATACATATTTATAAATATATACATACATATACATACACATGTACATACATAACCATATAAACGCATACTCGTATACCAATATATATGATATAAAACAACAAATACAAATCCATAATACATATATTTTACTATATAAACTATATTTTAATTCGGCTTTTGAAAGCTTCGCGGGAAGGAGCTCTTTTAATTTCTTAAGGCAAGTCATTCCACAGCCTGACTCCTACTACTGTAAATGAGTTGGTCATGAAATCAGAAGTGTGGCTGGGTGTGAGATTGGATTGGGATCGCAAGGACTTATTATGGAAATCGGAAAAGAAGGAAAAGTTGGAGGACAGGTAGGAAGGAGAATTAGGACTAAAAAGGATCGAGTACAGTAAGCAAAGGATCCTAGACTTCCTACGATCGGCTATCGAAAGCCAACCAAGCAGCTTCCTATAAGACGATATATGATCATACTTGCGTAGGTTATAAATAAAACGTATGCAGGTGTTAAAAATCCGTTCAAGTTTGTTTAAGAGTTCTTTATTCATATCCAAACAGCAAGCATCTCCATAGTCAATAATAGGAAGCAACAAGGTGCTAACTAGTAGTTTCTTTGTGTTGACCGGTAAGAAATTTTTTAACCGCATCATAGAATGCAGGGATGCGTATGGTAGGTAACATATACGCCCCAGGACAATTTATTGTCAATTATTAATCCCAGATCCTTCACAGTGCTAGAGAAATTGATCACTGTGCCTTTATATTTACTGCGGTATATACCCACGGTTGCCCAGGCACTAAATTTTATTTTTAAATTTTTAGAAACAGTTTTAGTTGTAAATATTGAATTAAATTCATTTAACATTAAATGAAACATATTATTATAAGACTTATTCGGTTTTTTCTTGAGAAATGAGGCTTTTGAAAGCTTCGCGGGAAGGAGCTCTTTTAATTTCTTAAGGCAAGTCATTCCACAGCCTGACTCCTACTACTGTAAATGAGTTGGTCATGAAATCAGAAGTGTGGCTGGGTGTGAGATTGGATTGGGATCGCAAGGACTTATTATGGAAATCAGAAAGGAAGGAAAAGTTGGAGGACAGGTAGGAAGGAGAATTAGGATTAAAAAGGATGGAGTACAGTAAGCAAAGGACCCTAGATTTCCTACGATCGGCTATCGAAAGCCAACTAAGCTGCTTCCTATAAGACGATATATGATCATACTTGCGTAGGTTATAAATAAAACGTATGCAGGTGTTAAAAATCCGTTCAAGTTTGTTTAAGAGTTCTTTATTCATATCCAAACAGCAAGCATCACCATAGTCAATAATAGGAAGCAACAAGGTGCTAACTAGTAGTTTCTTTGTGTTGACCGGTAAGAAATTTTTTAACCGCATCATAGAATGCAGGGATGCGTATGGTAGGTAACATATACGCCCCAGGACAATTTATTGTCAATTATTAATCCCAGATCCTTCACAGTGCTAGAGAAATTGATCACTGTGCCTTTATATTTCAGATCAGGCTAATGGTGACAGTCAAGCAAAATCAATTGACGTGAACTGCCGACAATTATCGCCTGACATTTATTGGGATTCACCTCGATGCCATATTTTTGAGACTAAATAGAAATTTGAAATAGGTTTCCATTAAGAGAGTGAATGGCTTCGGAAATGAGGTCCACGCTAGAGTGCACATAAAGCTGCAAGTCGTCAGCATAAAGATGGTATCGAGAGGTTAAAATGGAAGTAATGGAGTTAATGAAATCTGAAAAAAGTAAGGGAGATAAGATACCGCCTTGAGGCACACCAGCCTTCACATCATGCCAGTCAGAGTTATTCTGACCTACACGGACTGACTGCTGGCGTCCCTGAAGATAGGAAGAAAACCATTCTAAAGCTGAACTGGAGACATTAGTTTTGGATAAGAGAGCAATGAGAAGATCATGATCTACTGCAGTGAACGCATTACTAAAATCAATTAAAACAAGAACAGTAATCTGTTTACTCTCCATTCCTAATCTATTGTCTTCAGTAACCCTCATCAAAGCAGTAGTAGTACTATGTCCATTTCAACTTAAGCCACAATTAGAAACAGAAAGAAAAAAAGGAAATATAGCGTTCATAAAATACGATAAGCTAATTGTTAAAAAGCCAACGAACTCTAACCGCGAAAAGAGGAAGAGAGAAACAATAACAGGGTCCCCAACCACTCCCACTCCATCTCAGAAAAAGCCAAATACGAAGAATGAAAAAATTAGAATGCAGCCCCCAAGTACAAATAAGGAAGTACTTAAGCCAAGCATACTAGCAATTGTAACGCGCGAAAGATCCGCCTCGATGTCAGAGTTGCAAAAAAACGAGTAAAGACCTCCTGGGACCGGAAACATCAAACAGATGCAATACCAAACATAGACATAAGAAAAACTCCAATATTTTGTCCCCCAATCCGGCCGATCACCGTGGAGGAAGCCGACCACCACCCTCCAACTTATCAGTCAACAAAATCAAATACCCAAAAAGAGAAACGAAAACGAAGCAGTCTATACATATGTACACTAAACACACGAACCTTGAGAACATCAGAAAGTCTACATGAGCTAGAGTTAGCTATTGAAAACCTCAAGTGGAACATCTTGGGCATAAGTGAGATGCGAAGATTAGGAGAAGGAATAGAAGAGCGAAACAATTATATTATGTACTTCAAAGGCGAAATAGCTGGACACAGAGGGGTTGGATTCCTAGTAAAGTCAAAATTCAAAAGCCAGATAATCGGTTTTGAAGGAATATTGGACAGGATAGCGGTAATTCCTATTAACTTATCAAAGTACAAGAAAAACTGGAAAATCATCCAAGTCTACTCACCAACAGAGCAAGCAACGAAAACAGAGATCGACAAATTTTATAACAAATTACGTGAAGCTACCGAAAATATTTCGAAAATAATCTCGTGCTCATGGGAGATTTCAATGCCCAAGTGGGCGTTCAAATACCGGGAGAAGAACATATAATAGGAAAATACGGAAAAGGCAAACGAAGTAAAAATGGAGAAAAACTGATTGAGTTGCTTCTTGAGCAAAACCTAACACTTCTGAATTCCATGTTCCGTAGAAAACACAAGAATAAATGGACATGGATGTCTCCCGACGGAAAGGTTAGAAATGAAATCGACTACATAATAACCAACAAAGCTAGGGTATTTAGTGATACAGAAGTAATACAAAAGCTAAATTTCAACACAAATCATCGTATGGTACGCAGCTGTCTTAATGAAAGATGCCCAAAAACTCCTAGACATCATATGGACAGTATGCAAATAAATAACTTACAAAGGCACACAGACAATACTATGGAAGACCTGGTGGAAGCCGTTAATTCAGATATGGACCTAAATGAAAAATATAAAAAATGAGAATAAGCTTAAATCACAGACAGCAAAAAAAACAAACAAATAAACAAGAGTAAAGAAAACTTTTTGAGTGAGAAAACGTTAAAACTAATTGAAGATCGAAAGAACTTGTTATCAAAAAAGGATATTAAGGTGAAATATTTCACCTTAGCAAACTAATTCGTGAAAATATGAGGAAATACAAAAAAAATAGGAGAAATATAGTATTAGAAAATCACATTAATAACACGGGAGGCACGAAGAAAGTACTTAAGGAACTTCGTGAAAAAGGCAAAGAATGGATACCAAAGTTGAGAGACAAAGAAAAAGAACTGCTAGCTGCTACTCGAAGTTCAATCCAAAATTTAGCAACAAATTATTATCGATTGATATATTCAAATGAGTCGAGCTTTGACACACAGAATTGTGGATACAAACAGAAGCACGAAATTGAAGACAATGAAGATATACCAGAAATATTAGCCTCGGAAGTAGAAAAACCTACTAACAAAAATCTTTAACGCGATTCTACAAACCGGTATCATACCTAGCCGATGGGCAGAATCCCATATAATACTCCTTCACAAGAAAGGTCCAAAAGACGATATCGGAAATTATAGACCCATATCTCTCATCTCAAATGTATATAAAGTTGTCGCCAAAAACATTTTGGACAGAATATCAGGTAAACTCGACGAAAACCAACCTCTGGAACAAGCGGGATTCAGGAAAGATTTTAGTACAATAGACCACATTCACACTATCAAACAGCTTATAGAAAAATACAATGAATATAAAAAAACTATTTATATTGCCTTTATAGGCTACGCCAAGGCTTTTGACAGCCTCAGACATGAAGCCGTATGGCAAGGTCTAAAAGCGCAAGGTATCCAGAACACCTACATCAACATCATCGAAAATATTTATAATAAAAGTAAAGCCAGGATAAGACTGAAAACAGTAGGAGATGCGTTTGCAATAAAAAGAGGTGTCAGACAGGGTGATCCACTTTCACCAAAGCTGTTCACAGCAGTGTTAGAACAAATGTTCAGGAAGTTAAAGTGGGAGTGTCTAGGTCTAAACATAAATGGGTTACGATTAAATCATCTTAGATTTGCGGATGACCTAAACCGATTAGAAGAAGACCCAAAACTACTGGAGTACATGATACAAACTTTCGCGTTGCGCCTGCGCTTGCTTTCGGTCGTTTGCGGAAGCGAGATGTCTAATACTGTGAAATGTACGAAATGTAACATTGTTATAAATGAAGTACTAGCTTTTGTGTGCAATAAAATAGATGTTATGGACGAGGAGAGCATCGGTCAAATATGTGCGAGTGCGTTTTCACCCAATGAAATTACGATTGCAAAAAAATTGTTATTTGACTCTGTTTCAAAATCAAAAAAGAAAATCCGCAAAAAAGAAGGTAAAATGCAAAGAGAAATTGAAGATATTATATGTCTATTGAAGGATACGGACCCTGAATGTATTCTGGTTTTCGTAGCTAGAGATTTGCAAAAGCTGCCGCCGGTTACTATTGATCATATGGACGTTACTAGTCTGCTGAAGGAGATTATTAAAATGAAGTCAGATATTGCACAGCTTAAGGAGTGTTATGCATCAAGTGAAGAAATTACATTGTTGAAATTAGAAATAAATGAAATAAAAAATGCCTCATTTGAAAAACAAAAACATATACTAAACTTAATTTTTTTAAAAAGCGTATAAAAATTTTGAACGAAGCAGGATTTGAACCCGCGCCTCTGGAATACCGTTCCAGCGCTCTGACCAACTAAGCAATTCGTTCCTTTGGTGAACGAAGCAGAGCACTGGAACGGTATTCCAGAGGCGCGGGTTCAAATCCTGCTTCGTTCAAAATTTTTATACGCTTTTTAAAAAAAATAAGTTTAGTATTTTCTGTACTAAGTGTGGAATAACACTTTAAAACATAGAAAAAAAATAACAAAAAAATATGATTGTAAAACAGGCATCGCCCAAGATTTACTCACAATCACCTAATAATGAATCTCTGAGGGTATATCTTGTACAAGTAAAGCAAAATCTACCCTCGCAGTCGAAGCGCAGAGCAAAGGTACCGATGAATCATCAGCCTACTGAGTTCCAAACGAGTGGACACACGGCTCTTGCGACTGAACATAAATCAATGGCCGATGTTGATCATACCGGCGAATGGAAGCAACAAGATACTAGCGATGAATGGAAATTGGTTCAAAAAAAGAAGTTACGTAATCGATTTATAGGGAAAACTGGTACAACTAAAACGGAATCAAATGAAAAGTTTAAAGCAGCTGAGATTAATATACCAGTTTATATTTACAACGTCTCAAAGGAGGTGGCGGTGTGTCACATAAAAGAATACATTGAAAAGAAATCGAACGTTTCTGTCACTGTAGAAAAAATGAATACGAGAATGAGAAAAGATTACGATTCCTATAAAATATTTGTACCTAAACACAAGCTGGACTTATTCATGAATGATGATTTTTAGCCGAATAGAGTGTCTTATCGACATTTCGTAAACTTCGCGCACAAAAATAAACAAATGCAAAGTAAATAAACTAAGTAATGATGAATTACAAAGCTAATAAATTACAAAACAAATTAGAACAGAAACTAATTAGTTTTAATTGTAAATGTCTTAAGAGGTCTATTGAAGGTAAAAGATCGCTTTGCCTCGCTTATGCGGTATTATAGCTCTGCAGGAAACATGGCTCTTGCCCCACGACTTGTCCTTATTTAACACGGTGGACGTGAACTTCGAGTGTACTGGCACGTCGGCAGTGGATTTAATTTCGGCCGGGCCGCTTTGCGGCCGTCCCCACGGAGGTGTAGCTATATTGTGGCGTAAAAGTGCGTTTGATAAGGTGTCGGTAATAGATTGTGATAACGTTCGGATTGCAGCCGTCAAATTAACTGTGAGTACTCGGTCTATAGTGGTGTTTAGTATCTATATGCCAACTTGTTCTCAGGCTAATTTACCGATTTTCACCGAGTTTAAGTACAATGAGGTCTATAATGGAGACTGAACTACAATAAGGTCTATAATGGAGTTTTTATATTTTAGGAGACTTTAATGCTCACCCAGGTGAGTTATTCTATGGGGAAATGATAAATTTTTGTGTTGAACAAAATTGGTTGTGTGTGGGTGTTAATAACCTAGGAATAGGCTCGAATACGTACACTTTTATACGCGATGTGCACGGAAGTGTAAGGTGGTTGGATCATTGTGTAGCTACAGAATCAGCGATTAAGACAATAAGCAATGTATATGTTAAATATGACGTATACTGGTCGGACCACTTCCCACTTGTGCTTGAGTGTAATCTGTTTAATGTAAAACCTAAAATAATATTGACTAATTCTGGACACAGTAATAATCAAATTAGAGTAATATGGGGTAAAAGGCACATTTCTCAAATTCAAAAATATAATGAAATTTGTAATTCTAATCTTAGACAAATAGATTTTCCGGAAGAAATGAGTAAATGCTGTAATGATTATTGTAATGATCCCCAGCATACGACTATTATTGACCAAGTGTATAGTACTGTAATACGCGTTCTGTCGGATGCTGCATCAACGACGTATCCGTTAAGTGTCCCAGAAAGAAAGGTTATATAGCTGGTTGGAATAGGTATGTCGCAGACTCGCATAGAGAGGCAAGAGTTAGGTTTCAAATATGGGTGGAAAGGGGAAAACCACGTGCAGGTAACATTTATAAAGAAATGTTATATAGTAGAAAATGTTTTAAGAGAAGATGAAAGTGATATCAAAATAAACAAGAGCAAATAAAAATGGATATCTTGGCGTCTGATTTATCTGGGAAAAAAATTGGAAAATTTTGGAAAAACACTAACAAATTGAATAATAGACCCAGTGCCCCGGTTAGCGTAGAAGGCGAACACAACCTAAAGGCTATTGCAAATATTTTTAAAGAATATTTTGCAGTAATATCTCCAGTAGGTTCCGTATCTGGTAACAATAATGATATTATATCTAGGAGATCTGTTAAGTTTATTGATAAAGATATATACAATATTATCACTAATATGACAAAAAAAAAAGTCTTCCGGGTATGATGGCCTAAGTATAGAACATTTTATGTATGCAGGGGGGCACCTAACTCGAATATTTGCAAAGCTTCTTAATTTGTGTCTGGGACACACCTACTTACCTAAAGCATTAATGCGTACAATTGCTGTACCTATTGTGAAAAATAAAACGGGTGATACATCTGACAAGAGTAACTACAGGCTAATATCACTTGCAACTACAGCTGCAAAAATGCTTGACGGCTTGCTTAACGGCTACCTCATAAAATATGTAAAACTTAATGACGCTCAGTTTGGATTTTTTTTAGGGGGTTTCTACAGAAAGTGCTATTTTCAGACTTAAGCATACTGTCAAGTATTACACTAAGAGGAAAACAACGGTATACGCGTGCTTCCTTGACCTATCCAAAGCCTTGGATCTTGTAAATCATAAGCTCCTATGGGAGAAGCTGGAAGATGCGGGTATGCCGGCAGAATGTATTCAACTATTTAGATTTTTGGTATGAACACCAAAAAAATCAGGTTAGGTGGGCGGGTGCCATGTCAGATGAATATACTCTTCAGTGTGGTGTAAGGCAGGATGGGCTTGGCTCCCCTACCCTTTTTAATCTCTATATGAATCAATTGATAAAGGGACTCAGCAGCGTCTATGTTGGATGCTACATTGACGGACAATGCGTCAACAACTTAAGCTACGCTGATGACATGGTGTTACTGAGTCCGTCGATCGGAGGGTTAAGATATTTAATTAATATCTGTGAGCCATATGCGGCGGCAAATGGCTTATTGTATAATTCAGCATCCTGTATAGATAACGTGTTCTGTCACTGTAACGTCGAAGATAAGCTAGTTATAAATAATATAAGCTCCGACCATTGTGGATTAAAGTTTTCAGTGGTTGGCAACCAGGTAAATGGTACACGGAAAATTACATGGAGGCCAATCACTGATAACAGACAAAAATTGTTTCAAGAGAACATTAAAAAGAAAATTTTAAAAATAGACACTTCTCAAGAAAATCTGAATAAGTCTTATAATAATATGTTTAATTTAATGTTAAATGAGTTTAATTCAATATTTACAACAAAAACTGTTTCTAAAAATTTAAAAATAAAATTTAGTGACTGGGCAACCGTGGGTATATACCGCAGTAGAGATAAATTATACGAACTGTACAGTATGAAGCAGTGGAATCGCGACCCAAGCTTACTAAAGCGGATCAGTGTTTTCTCTAAGATATTTAAAAAGGTCTGCATTCAAGCTAAATCTATATATATAAAAAATAAAATTATAAACTCTGAAAATAAAATAGGTACTACCTGGGACATAATATCTAGAACAACTGGTAGATCTAAAAATTATAATGAGTCGGTAGAGTTAAAAGTAGATAATAAATTAATTAATGCAGATCTTGAAGTTGCAAATATTTTTGAGAATTATTTTGCAGAAATACCGACTAAAGTAACTTCTTCCTTAAAATCATCTCCATCAGGTGCTGTTAAATTATTGCAAAGTAACACTGATAAATATACCACTAATTTTACGTTTGTACATGTAACACCAGAGGAAATTATTAAATCTTTTAAAAGTCTTAATGTAAAAAAAAACTGGTGATCTATGGGGTATATCTGTTAGATTACTAAGCTCTATTATACTAATCATTACACCTCACTTATCATTGATATTTAATAAATGTGTTGACAAAGGCATTTTTCCCGACCTCATGAAAAACAGTAAAGTAGTACTATTGTTTAAGAACGGAGAGAATAGTGATCTTAGCAATTATAGACCTGTATCAGTATTGCCATCGTTGAGTAAAATTTTTGAAAAAATATTTTTTAATCAATTATCTTTGTATTTCAATAGAAATAGTATTTTAAATAAAGCACAGTATGGTTTTACTAGATGCAGATCTACAACAGATGCGGGAGTTGCCCTCCTTAATTGCATATATAGTGCTTGGGAAAACTCACAATATGCGGTTGGAGTGTTTTGTGATCTGTCTAAGGCTTTTGACTGCGTATCGTGGTCTAATACGTTATTACGTAAACTTAGCCATTATGGAGTCAAAGACAGAGCTCGTGATCTCATTGCTTCGTACCTTAGAAACAGGATTCAGCACGTTACCTTAAATAATGTTAAGTCTTCCGGTAGCGTTCTGCGGATGGGTGTCCCACAGGGATCGATTCTAGGGCCTCTTTTGTTTTTAATTTATATAAATGACCTCCCCTTTTGCATTAATAATTTATGCGATGTGGTACTATTTGCCGATGATACTTCATTAATTTTTAAAGTAGATCGTTATAAAAAAAACGATGACGAAGTGGATAGTGCGCTGTCGCAAATACTTCACTGGTTTAATACTAATAATTTAGTATTAAACGCACAAAAAACAAAATGCATAGAATTTACTATGCCGAATGTTAGGAAAGAGAAGCTTAATTTAAGCGTGGATAGTAAAATTCTCAATTTTTGTGATACCGCGGTATTCCTGGGAGTAACCCTAGATTCGAAACTACAATGGGGCCCCCATCTATCTTCTCTTGCGGGCAGACTGAGCTCCGCTGCATATGCTGTTAGAAAAGTGAGGCAGCTTACGGACGTTGATACTGCACGCCTAGTCTTCTTTAGCTATTTTCATAGCATATTGTCCTACGGAATATTACTATGGGGCAATGCTGCAGATATCGAATCTTTATTCGTAATTCAAAAAAGAGCAGTCCGAGCCATTTACGGCATGGGAGCTCGGGAATCCCTGAGAGATTTTTCTAAAGAAACGGGTTTTCTTACGGTGGCATCACAGTACATATATGATAATATAATACTTGTTCGGAAAAATAGCCACAATTTATTAAAAAACAGTGACCGACATGATATCAATACAAGAAGTAAAAACAAGCTGATAACTCCTAGTTTTCGTCTTCAAAAAGTTAGTAAATCTTTTATGGGACATGGTACACGTATGTATAATAAAATTCCACAAGTAATTTTAAATTTTCCACTTCAAAAATTTAAAGTGAATGTTAAAAATATATTGTTAGGCAAAGCATATTATTCTATTCAAGAATACTACAACTATAAGAGTGCGTGGGATTAAATGCTGTTGGTACTCACTCAGGAAGCTATGTTATATATTTACTTTAATTGATATTTTGAAAAGAGCAACTGTTGAGTTTCTTGCCGGCTCTTCTCAGCAGACCCGCCTTCCGAGCCGGTGGTAGCTTCCTGTAAGGACTGACACTACAGATACTTATATATAACTTGACGATTCAAAAGTGCTTAAATGTCCTAATTGAATAAAGAATATTTTGATTTTGATTTAGATTTTGAATGCTAAGAAAAGTGAAATTATGATATTTAAAACCGGACACCGTTCACCAACTCATGTGCCGCCAATTATTCTAAACGGGTCCTTACTAAATAAAGTAAATAAGTTTAAGTATTTGGGTCATATAGCTATATGACCCAAATACTTAAACTTATTTACTATTGATAGCTTGAACGATGATGAAGACATTGAAAGAGAGCGTAGGGCGCTGGCGGTAAGAAGCAGTATGATCGCACGCAGGTTTGCCCGTGGTACTAAAGATGTCAAGGTTACCCTATTTCGGGCATTCTGTCAATCGTTTTACTCGGGTGGCCTGTGGGTGAACTATACGCGTCGAGCTTACAACGAACTACGTGTACAACTACGTGTACGTATACAATATAATAATGCCTTCAGAATGCTGTTGCGTCTGTCGCGGTTCTGCAGCGCCTCATAAATGTTCGCGGATGCGCGGGTTGACGGATTTTACGCTATAATGCGTAAAAAAGCATCATCCTTGCTGCGGCGCATGAGGGGAAGTCAAAACAGCATTCTCAAGACAATAATGGCTCGTCTAGATTGTTCTATCCAAAAGCATTGGATAGAAATAATAACGGGCCAAATAAAATAAAATTATCTATTAACTATAACTAACATAATTTATAAGAAGAATTGTTACTAACACACTAACAATATATGGATGTATATCTGAAATAAATTAATTTATTTATTTATTTAGCAGATAAAAGAAGAGAAGTAGGCCTAGAGATGAACTCCAGCAAAACTAAGATGATGACGAATTCAGTTCCTGTAGACATAACAGTTAGAGGACAGAAACTGGAATATGTAGAGGAATATGTACATCTTGGCCAGATAATATCACCTAAGGACCAGATGTCGAAAGAAATAGAGAAAAGAATTGCAACAGGATGGAAAACATACTGGGCTTTGAAGGAAATCACAAAAAGCAAAGAAATACCCACTAAAATAAAGAAGAAGACCTTTGATACCTGTGTTCTACCTTGCATCACATATGGCTGCGAAACCTGGGCTTTTACAAAACTCCATAGGGATAAACTCGCTAGATGTCAAAGAAGCATGAGAGAAGCATGCTAGGAATAAAACTTAAAGATAAAGAAAGAACAAGACAGACATCAGGCATAAAACGAAATTGACTGATATCCTGGTCCAAATTAATCAACTCAAGTGAAGGTGGACTGAACATATGCTGAGGTGTAAAAAGGAGAAATGGAGCAAACAGGTGACAATCTGGTATCCAAGGGACGGCATTAGGAGTCGAGGTCGTAAAAAGAGAAGATGGGAGGATGACCTTAAAATGACTTTAGGTCCCCTATGGACAAAAGTGGCGGCAGACAGAGTACAATGGAAAGAGTTGGAGGAGGCCTTTGCCATAAGGCACACCGCACTAAGAGACCTGTTATAGTGGATGTAGATTATAGTTTTATAAATATTGTTAAAAAATATCCAAGAGCGGAAATAAAGGCTTTATTATTATTATTATTATTAAAAAAATCATAAGAATTCTCCCATTACTGGGGTTTTTTCTTTCTAATGCGGACTTTTGGTCAAACACTAGAAAAAATATATAATAATATAATATAATATTGTAAATAAATAAAATATATACATTCTTTATTTATTCAAGGGATAAAAATTTTCTTACATTACGGCATGTGTTTAGAATGACTGCTTTTTGTAACTGGATGTACAGTAAAGGATGTAAATCAAGTTGCTTGAGACAAGCATGCAATGTAACTGATATGACTCCGGTAGAAGAAGGTACGATTGGGATTGTTTTAACTATATTTGCTTGCCATTGTGATTTTAGTTCAATAGACAAATCTGTGTATTTTGTAATTTTATCAGTGTACGTAGATGAAAGATTGTGAGTGTTTGGAATAGCAATATCTATAAGGTAAATTGTTTTGTGTTTTTTAATATGTAATGTTATATCCGGACGATTATAATGAACTGTTTTATCTCTAATTATTGTTCTGTCCCAATAAAGTTTATACTCAGCATTATCTATTACTGATTGTGGTTTATATTTATAATATGGAACAGTTTCATTTATTAGGTTAAGTTTTTTGGCCAAATATTGATGAATAATGCATGCCACCTGGTCATGCCAATGCTTATAATCCGTCTGTGCAACAGATTTGCAAGCGCCTGTAATGTGCTGCATAGTTTCACTGGCGCTGTGGCAGTGTCTACAAAGGTCTATCTGGATGTCATGAATAATACGCTTTTTGTAATTACGTGTTTCTATTACTTGGTCCTGTATGGCTAGCATAAGTTCTTCCGTTTCTGGAAATAATTGGCCTTCCTTCAATTACGCGTTCGACGCAGCTTTATCGACGATTGGGCTAAAAAGGTCATCGCGGTGTCTTCCGTGAAGGGATTTCGCTTGACAAATTTTAAATTTCTGTTCTAAGGTGGTATATTTTTCATTATATTGGTTTTGTTCATTTTGTTGATTTAAAGGAGTATAATTACAATCAGATTCTACAACGGCTTTATGGAATACGGATAACTGTGCGCGATCGTGAAAGAATTTTCTAAGGAACGTAATTTGTTTATTATGTAAGTTCTTAATGTCTATTAGGGACTTCGCTTACGTTTGTTTTGGTTGACACACGTGCTAGTGAGAGTTTTGTTATTTTTATAAAGTTTTTGTCATTTACTGTTGTGAAAAGTTATTAAAAAGATCTATATTAACAAGGTGATTGGTTGTAGTGTGTATTTGTGCCGTATTTCATGTTAGAGTAGCTATATTATAGTTAAGTTATTTTTAGGTAAGTTTCATTAGTTTTATTTAAAATGGAGCCAGATCCTCCTCCCGATCCCCCTGATCTAGGTGGGAATAAAGAATCTCTCTCAGTGGCGTCTAGAAACCGACAAATTTCCAACAATCCAATGTCTAAACTGCTGCCGTTTTGGGCAAGTTAAACCACAGTGTCGATCAAAGCCCAGGTGTTACAGGTGTTCCTAGGATCACTCTGGTGATTCATGTGACACAACCAAGGATTGCTCAAAATGCTTGTACTGTAGTAGCAAACATTTTGCTACAGACAAGGACTGTCCTGAGTATGCGAGACAACAGTCTATCAAAATTGCAATGTCTCAAGAATGTATATCTTACATAGAAGCCTCTTCCCGATTCCCTCCTGTCAAACAATCTTATTCAGATATTGCTAAAATAATGTTTGCACCTTCAAATGCCACAAATTCTTCCCCTCATTGTCATTCCCCTGCTACTCCTACTAAGTCCTATCGTAAGACCATTGTTCAATCCCCTCGTCCCCGCGCTCCTGTTGCAAAGGGATACAATAGACAAGCTCACCAATCCATAATTGGTAATTGTTCCTCTCCCCTTAATAATAGTTGTGCTCTCAACCAGGATGTTGATAATTCAACAGTGGTTACAAAGGATCTGTTAGGTGCACTAACAGATAGCCTTCTGAGCATAATTTCTACCTGTGATGAACCTCCTTTACCGTCCCACGTTGCCTTAAGTCTTTCCAAAATTTATAAAATCCTCCATAATGGCCCCACTGAAATTCCTGCAGTGGAATAGTAAAAGTATTCGGCCTAAAAAGCATGAACTACTTAATATTATTTCACTGTATGAACCTATCATTGTTGCCCTCTTGGAGATATGGCTGTTGCCTGACTCTTCTTTCAGAGTGTCTGGCTTCTCATGTTTAAGGGTGGACAGAAATGATGTGTATGGAGGTAGTGCCATCTGTTGTATATGTATATAAGCAGGTATGTTACCCCCCCCCTGCGCCCCTTGTATTGAGACGCGCTTGTACGCTTGTAACAACGTGGAATAAATCAGTGTGCTGTTAACCGCTAATAGTTTTACTTGTCTCCCGTAACGCACATACGCAACAGTGGCGACGAGGATACCTACTAAGAAAAAACGTTTTTTTTTTTTTTCAAAATAAAATGTCGTTCTGTGGAATCCTAACGTTTTTCGATCATAATGTTAGCGACTGGAGGATGTACAAAGGACGAATAACGCAGTGGTTCATTGCGAATGATATTGGCGACAAGAATGACCCAGCTGGAACAAGAAGGCGAGCAATTCTACTCAGCGCACTCAATGATGGCACCTACAAGCTTGCAGCGGATTTGGCAATGCCCAAAAATGTGCAGGAGGTGCCATGTGAAGATTTGGTAACACTATTGTATAACCATTTCACCCTAAAACGGTGTGGGTTTAGTGAGCGTCACAGCTTTTACGCGGCAACGCAGTTGGCGGGTGAATCGTACACTCAGTGGGCTGCTACGCTACGAGGACTCACAATGCATTGTGAATTTAGCAATGTGGAGGAAGCATTACGGGATAAGTTCGTGATGGGCATGGTGGCTGGTCCTGAACGAGAAAAACTGTTCGCAAGGGATGTGGAGTCTTTGACTTTGGCGAAGGCAGTGGAGCTGGCTGAATCTGTTCGGAGCGCTCGCATCGGGGCGGCTACCACGTTGAACGCAGTGCAGCCAGACCAAGTCTTTAAAATCAACCAAGAATCAGCAAAACGTTCGGGGCATATGGGAATGTGTTCAGTGTGTGGCGGTTCAAATCAGGCGTCGTCTAAGTGCCGATTTGCAAATTATAGGTGTAAAAAGTGCAAATTGCAAGGTCATTTAAAAAAAAAAAAACGTGTAAAAAAGTGAACTACGTTGTGACGGATGTAGTCGGCGAAGATGATGACGGTATGATTTTTAAAATTACTTGTAAGAATGGTGAACCTATGTCGGAAACGGTGACAATCTTGGGGGTAAGCCTTAAATTTGAAGTTGATAGTGGATCCGCGGTCACTGTTATTTCAAGTTCTACGTATAATAATTATTTCAATAACGCACCATTGTTACAAACAAATAAAAACTTATTAACGTACATTGGTAATAAAATTAAATGCCTGGTAATAAAATAAAATTAAGTGCACGGTTACCGGTTACTTATTCAAACCAAACGCATGACCTTGAGGTGTACGTAATTGAAAATGGTGGACCGCCATTACTAGGACGAGATTTCATTTCTAAATTTAAATTAGAGATAGTGCCCTGTAAAATTTTGTCTGATACAGATAATTTGTTAGAACAATTTCAGTCACAATTTCCACAGGTTTTTTCAAATAAATTAGGAGCATTTAATAAATTCAAAGTAAAACTGCAATTGAAACCTGACTCTAAACCAATATTTTTCAAGGCGCGGCCTATAGCGTTCGCGTTAAGAGAAAAAAATTGATAAAGAAATAGACAGATTAATTCAGTTAGGTATATTAGTACCCGTTGAACACGCCGAATACGCCTCACTTATAGTCCCGTATTGAAGCGCGATGGTACGGTAAGACTGTGCGTCGACTACTCGGTTAGTATAAATAAACAGCTGGTTGTTGAAAAATATCCTTTACCAACGATACACGAACTGTTTACAAAGTTACATGGGGACCATCAATTTTCTAAAATTGATTTATCAATGGCTTATAATCAATTTTTATTAGACGAGGAATCGCAAGCTTATACGTGCATTAACACACATCGCGGCCTTTTCAAATATACTCGCATGGTTTTTGGTCTCGCTAGCGCTCCATCGGTTATTCAAAAGGCCATGGAGAGTATTTTGTCTAATGTGGAGGGTGTGTTGTGTTTGCTCGACGATGTGCTTATAACAGGGCCTAGCAAAGAAGTGCATCTTCAAAGGCTCACGGCAGTACTCGAAAAATTACAGCAGGCAGGGTTAATGGTTCAAAGAGATAAATGTGAGTTTTTTAAAAGTGAAATTAGTTACTTGGGGTACAAAATAGACAAACATGGCCTCAAAAAATCTCCGGATAAAGTAAAAGCCATAGTGGAAGCGCCCGTACCCACAAGTGTAAATAAGCTACAGTCATTTTTGGGGTTGGTAAATTATTATAGAAATTTTGTTCAAGATGCTTCTAGTATTTTAAGTCCGTTGTGCGATTTGTTGAAAAAAGGGAAAAAATGGATTTGGACCCCAATACATGAAAAGTCTTTTATTCAAAATAAAAAAATGTTGGCTTCAGATCGAGTGCTAGCACATTTTAATCCTGATGCTAGAATAATTCTTACAGTAGACGCATCTCCAAATGGACTGGGCGCCGTTCTGTCACAGGTGGAAACAGACGGATCTGAACGTCCCATTTCGTTTGCTTCACGTACGCTAAATGCGGCGGAGAAAAATTACGCACAAATACAAAAGGAAGCTACCGCCATTATATTTGGGGTGAGGCGTTTCCACCAGTATTTGTACGCAAGATCTGAACCATTTGTATTACGCACAGATCACAAACCCCTTATCTCTATATTCGGACCGTATAAAGGTATTCCAGAGGTATCGGCGAATAGACTTCAGCGGTACGCATTATTTCTAAGTGCATATAATTACACCATTGAATACGTACGTAGTAATAATAACTGTGCGGATTATTTGTCACGCGCTAGCCTGCCGGAGTCACATTCATACGGCGGCGTGAATAGGGAGGGGCCGCCCGACTCGCGAGACGTCGACGCCGGTGCTCGAACATCGAAAACGCCGGCAAATTTCGATGATTTAAATGAGCGGCATATATTCAACGATCGCGAGAGAACCATTCCGATCGCTGAACCGCACGGACGTCTCGATGTTTTTTTTTTTTTTTTTTTTTTAATTTATTTATTTATCTAAAAAAGCTTTAACAAAAACAAATTATCTCGCCAAGCTGTTATGCTTAACGACGAGACGCGCTCGTTATTACAACAAAAAAAAAAGTTTTACATCAACAATAAAACATGCACTTCACATAAACATTAAATTAGAAATATTACTTTACTTAATTCCAGGTTTGTTTCTCGATGATAACCTTTTTTCTTCATCGAGAAACAAATCCCTTAACTTAAACTTTAACAATTTTCTGCTTATTTCATTTTTTTGCCTTAGCATGATAATTCTATTAAATAATTTTGGTACCATATATTGAGAGGTTCTTTCCCCATAGTAATTCTTTACTTTTGGCTGAAATAATTTTTAGTCAGTTACTCTTCGCGTGTTATATTTATTTTTTTCTAATATTTTATATTCGTTCTTGTATTAATAATCTAATCCTATTAAATCTTCAACCTGTTTATCCACTGGCAATATTTTGCATACGTGAAAATGCCTATCATAATCTTTATTGTATTTTTTCTTAACTTTTTTACTAACTAGGAACTTGATCAGTCTAATTTGTAAATTTCTTATATATTTTAAATATGTCTTAAACGTTCGTCCGTACACTATAAGTCCGTAATTTAAAAGCGAGTCAGCGAGTGCGAAATATACTATTCTTAACATGTGTTTATTTAGCACTGGTTTTAAATGGTAAAACTTACATAACACTGATCTTAGTCTATTACAAATATAATTTACAAGAATCTTCCAGTTAAAATGTTTATCAATAAATAGGCCTAAGTACTTAAATTTATCAACATATTCTATTTTAAGACAGTTGCGGTTTGATTTACTGTTATGCAAACATTCATACGTGTGCCCTATTATATCGAGATGTTTTGTTTCAACGTACTTAGCTCTCTGGTTATACGGCGAGTATATATGCATACATTTTGTTTTTCAGTATTTAATATAATGCCATTGTCATGTGCCCATTTACATATTCTTTCGAAGTCTTCTTGTACATATTTTTGAGCCTCTGTTATCTCCTTTGCCGCATAAATTAAACACATATCGTCTGCATATACAAACATCCTACATTTTCTGACTACATTCGACACACTGTTAACATGCATGATATAGCCGACCGGCCCGAACACCGAGCCGGTCGGAACGCCAAGTTCAACAGACGCTTCCTCACCAGAAACTCCCGCAACTACCGTACGTATTGTCCTATTAGTCAAGTAGTTTTTGAACCAGTTATTAGCCGGTCCACGTATTCCACATTCTTCCATTGATTGCAATAACATGTCATGATCCAGGGTGTCAAAAGCCTTTTTATAATCAACGAAAAGTGCTATTAACTGGTTACCAGAGCTTAAGCATTCGTTGGTGTAATCTGCAAACTCTGTTAAAGCAGAGATAGTGTTTCGCCCTTTCCTAAATCCATGTTGATTATTACTCAACACGCTATGGTGTTCTAGGAACTTACTAATCTGCCCGACAATGATTTTCTCGACTATTTTATTAATAACCGATAATATGGCTATAGGTCTATAATTAATATAATTATAGTGGCTACCAGACTTATATATAGGACGTATTATTGCACACTTTAACTTATGTGGATAAATACTATCAGACATAGACATATTTATAAAATTAGCTATAATAGGACTTAACTGTTTACATAAATACTTAACATCCTGTACCCGTATTCCATCTACCCCAGGCGATTTGTTGCACGACAGCATATTAATTATTTTTTCTACATCTAATGCCCTTACTTTAATAAATTTAAAACTAACATCACATGGTTTCACATATTGTTTCCTATCTAAAAACTTTACATTACATTCATGTTTGATACTCTGTATTTCTTTTGTAAATATATTAGAAAAATTTGTACAAATTTGGTTAATACTATCTTCTTTACCTAAATACTTTAGTATAATATCATCTAGACTAACTTTATTCCGCCCCAACCATAGATTAATATTTTCCCATATTTTTCTAAAATCACCGTTACACTTTTTTATTTCTGTTTGTCGATATTTATTTTTAGCATTCTTTAATAATTTAGTTAACCTATTTCTAAACTTCGTATATTCTAATCTATTACACATATTTCTTGGCTCCGCTTTCCAAATTCTGAATAAATGCTCTTTACGCATTATCAGTGAATATAAATATCCATTTATCCATGGTTGTTTTGTTCTTTTATCCCGTAAATTAAAGGCTATAGTACTATCTTTATAAATTTGATCGAACACTGCACTCATTGTTTTATATAAAACTAAAGGACATTTAATTGTAAGTAATTGCGTCCAATCATATACGTCGAATTTCTGTTTCACAACTTTATCACTTATACGCACACTACTACACTCAGTATTTTTTGTGTCTTTTTTACACGCACTTAAATACAAAGCTAGCCCCACTGCATGGTGATCAGAGATGCGCGTCTCGAGGACAAACGCCGCGCGGCACTTGCTGCGTCCCGCTCGCACCCACACATGGTCCAGGCACGATATCTCGTGCCGACCGTCCGAGATCGCTTCGCGTGTTGTTTCCGCGCTCGGTATTGCACACTGTAGACCGAGTGCACACATGCTGTTTTTATATTTGGTGGTCGTTGGATTTACCGCCTCATTTAAGATGTTTATATTCGTGTCCCCAATTACAATGACTTTGTCGCGTGCCGGTATCGATCTTATGACAGTTCTTAATTGTTCAATAAATAATAATTTATTGGTGCTAGGTGGTCTGTATATGGCAATTATATGTGTCATGCTGCTTCCGGCACTGAGTCGACCATGTAGCGTTTCTACTGATTTAGTATTAAGTTTTTGGGCATCGAATTTTATTTTTTCCTTAGAGTATATCAGTATTCCTCCTCCTCTACTTATTTCTCTTGTATGTATAAATGTATTATATCCTGGTATTTTGTAAAATGACAATTCATCTTTTGTAATATTTATTTCTGTTAATATCAATATATCTATTTTATCCTTTATTTTATTCAATGACACTTGTAATTCATTGAAATGTTTTCTAAGTGATCTTATGTTTAAGTGTAAAATGTGCGTACATTCAATATTTTTATTTAAATCTATATCCAATTCAGCTATACTGTAATATCTTTTAAACTTAAAATCATTATATAGGTCATCCGCAGTATCGAATGTTAATTTTAAGAAGTCAGCTAGAGTGTACAATTAGCCTTATGTGCAGAATTTATTTGTTGTCGTCGAAGTTATTTAAATCTTCTTCCGACCGTATATTATAAATTTTTTTATCTTCATTGTTTTTTTTGACAAGAATATTAAAATTTTGAACCCAAATATATTGAAAACCTTTCGGTTTTAATTTGTTTCTCACAGTCCACAGGAGTTGGCGTTTGTATTTCGGCAGGTCGTCGTTAATGTATACTCGGTTGGCACTGCCATTGCTGTATATCTTATTGTTAGTTATTACGTTACCCTTCTTTGCTGCCATCCAGTTGTTACGAGCAGTTTTAGATCGAAGCGTAACTAGAATGGGTTTAGGCTTTTTCACGTCTGGTTTATCTTGTCCTACCCTCCTTGCATCTTCTATGTCATTTGGGTTTAAAGCCAACTTTTTTGCCAATTCTTGCACCACAGCTACTGTACTTTCATTACTATGCATTTCTAATCCTTGTATCTCAATATTCTTTTCCTTTTCTCGCATCTCCAGCTCCTGTACCCTCTCTTCTAATGCTTTGTTACACTTATTTAAATAGATGTTTTTTTCTTCGAGCGTTTTAATTTTCTTTTGTGATTCTTCTTTAAATTGTAATAATGTTTGATACATTTCAGCATAAAATTCGACAGTATTAGTCAAGTCTTCTATTTTTTTCTCAACTTTATATAGTACCTCCAGTTTCTTGTTTATTTCTGCTAAAACTTTCTCGCCTGATATTTCACTTATTGCTATTCTGGAGTCCTCTGCGGGAGACAACGACTCAGTTCGCTGGCAGCCATCACAAAATTGTTTTTGCAAAAATTGCTTACTTGCACATTTTTTGTGAAAAACCGTCTCACAAGTACCTTTACATTTTACTATATCTTCTTTAGATACAGACACAAACAGTTTACATTTTTTGCACTGAACCATTTTGTTTAATTAATTACTTCAATATTCCACGCGACCGTACGCCGAGCGCGCGCGAACGGTCTATGGTCCGCTCGGCTAAGCCATTATATTGTTCATACAATTAATTATAAAGAATCCGTTTACGCACACGCACACGCACGCACTTCAAGCAAGAAGAAAGAAGACCAGGACGCCAAATAGAAGAGGACCGGACCCCACGTCCGCAACGGGTCGCCGCGACGTCGTTTCGTGAGCGGCCGTCGTCGCTAGTTAGTGTTGTTAGTGTAGTGTTGTGTTAGTGTCCGTAGGAGCCTCCAGGGATCGCACCCGAGTGAGTAATACACAGTTATTAGCCTAGGTCAGGTACACACCCCGGCCCCACAAGGCCGAGACATTAGGTCAAAGTAGGCACACACCCCTCGCCACGGCGAGGGGTCATACTGCGAAAATGGTCCCATTAGACGCCGAAAGTCTTCTCGCGTACGTCGCCCAGCACTTGCCCGGCGCACTTAACGAACTTCAGGAGTACGTCCAAAATGAGGTTAGAGCTCAATCCCCCGAGGTCATCGATGACCAATTAGAAAAGGCAGAGGATGTCGAGGAGGCCGATGGCGGTTCGGACGAAGAGATGGTCTGCGAGGACGACTCGCCGGCCAAATCCGACTCCAGGCCACAGACGCGCTCCTCGGTATATGATATTCAGGCTTCGGACGCCGAAAGTAGTAATGGCGAATGTAAATCCGCCGATGAAAACGATGACGGTTTCGAGACCGTCAAAACTAAGTCAGCCAAACGCAAGGCAAAAAAATCGCTCAAAACACCAGCTAAACGCGCCGCGAGCACCGTAAAAACCCCTTTCCCGCGCTCCCCGTCCCCGTGCAACGTCGCACAGGTAGACAAAAAGGGCACGCAGGTAGGCAGAAACGACGCGCAGGTGCGCAGACCCGACCCGAATTCCGCGAAAAACGCCGCCGGCCCGGTTCCGTTACCGGCAGGTGTTCGCAAAGACCGGTTACCGCCTCCTGTCGTTATACAGGAAAAAAAGGCATGGGATGAGGTCTCGAAATGGATGCTACAACAGAGAGTAGAGTTTATTTCAGCGAGATCGACCTCGCAAGGGATTAAAGTCCAAGTTTTAGCAGTAAAAGACCATAGGGCCCTTACGGCATATCTTAGGAACTCAAAGATAGGGTTTCATTCCTTTGCTCTGGAAGACGAAAGACAACTTCGGGTAGTCCTTAAAGGCATTCCTAAGGAACTAGAGGTAGAGACAATATTCCGGGACCTCGAATCCCAAAATCTTCCGATTAGGTCAGTGCACCGGATGTTCAATAATTATACCAAGAAAAGCTACGACATGGTTCTAGCTGTATTAGACCGCTCACCAGAGGGAAAACAAATATTCAATATCCGT
This sequence comes from Eueides isabella, assembly GCA_019049475.1. Lineage (NCBI taxonomy): Eukaryota > Metazoa > Arthropoda > Insecta > Lepidoptera > Nymphalidae > Eueides > Eueides isabella. The sequence continues at coordinate 7,391,768 of CM032407.1, forward strand.
TCCGTCTGCCAATTATCGGGCATTAAGATCGATAAGCCGTGGTCTCGCGGCATCCCAGGGCAGTGCCATCGCTGCCAGCTTTACGGGCATTCAGCCAAAAACGGTTACGCCAAACCTAGGTGCGTGAAGTGCTTAGATGACCACGCAACCATAGATTGCTCGCGCAAGGTCCCCGACCCTGCCGTACCTCCCAGCTGCGTCTTGTGTGAGACCCAGGGGCACCCCGCAAATTACCGCGGATGCTCCAGGGCCCCACGCAAGACCGGCGGAAAGGGCGGCTTGACGCATAAGGCTTCGATGCCTTCCCGTCAAGCGCAAAACCCGACAGCCAGGCCTTCAGCCGCTCCTCAAGCAGCGTACGTACCGGCCCCACTGCCTTCCGCAAACGTGTGGAAAAAGCCTCTCCCTGAGACGCAAGCAGCTGCCATCGCAAACGCAGCCACGGCTCAACCAAGGAGACCTCATCCACAAGCGCCTCGGACCGCGCCTAGGCAACCGATGCCGAAAGCGACTCCCCAGGGGACGGATCCCTTGGAAGACGACATAGCGCTCGTGTTAGGATTCGTAAACACTTTAGATGCGAACGAAATCGCAGCCCTCGCGGGAGGGCTTAGGAACACGGACGGAGCTCCTCAAGCTCGAATTCAAATGGTTAGCCGACACACGAGGCTAATCGCCAAAATCATGCGTTTCAATACGCAAAATTATTAAATTCAAATGGCGGTCAGCAATAGTAATTTAATTAACGCGCCCGATTTAAGACTCGCGCGAGTCAAGCCGCGCTCTCTCATTATAGGTTATTTTAACGCCAACGGCCTTAACACGCAAATGGGGCTAGTCCGCGATTTTGTTAAAAATAAAGACTTAGACTTATTCTTAGTACAGGAAACGTTTCTCAGAAATTGTAACAGAGATCCCAAGATAGCTAATTACCGCACGATTAGAAACGACAGAGACGGCGCCCTCGGTGGCACCGTCATCTTTTACAAAAAGACGCTTCACGTCGTCCCGCTCGTTCCGCCGCCGACGCTAACTAACATCGAAGTATCGGTATGTCAGGTTCACATGACTGGACACCCTCCAATAATTATTGCATCCACCTACCTCTCTCCTACAAAGAGCTTACTAGAAGAGGACCTTAAATTATTATTTAGCATGGGGGACTCGGTTCCCACACACCAACTAGATTCGGGCTCATAGGCCGCCCAGAAATTCTCGATATAGCCATCCTGCAGCGTATCACTCTCAGGGTGCGCTCTATCGAAGTTATTCCAGAGTTAGACTCAGACCACAGACCCGTAATTGTTAAATTAGGACCTGAGAGTCCCTCATCTATGTCTAAAATTAAAATTACCGACTGGTCTAAGTTCGCGGAACGCCTAGGCAATCCCGACGAAGACACTACCGACATTGACTCACCTGACAGACTCGACTCCGTGGAAGTAGCCGAGGCGGCAATCGTAGATCTAACGAACCGTTTAGGGAACACTCTCGACGAGTGTTCTAGGGAAATCACGGCGAATCCCGATGGATTCTTTAAGATCCCGCGCGATCTTCGCAAACTTATAAGGAAAAAGAACATCGCCACGAGGGCGCACGATTCTTTTCCTTCGCCCGACAACCGTAGGGAACTCTGGAGGCTCCAAAGACTGGTTCGAGCCCGGTTCGCGGACCTCAGAGAAGAACACTGGGATCACAAACTGTCTACAATTTCACCGTCGCACACAGCGTTCTGGAAACTAGCCAAATCCTTTAAAAACGATAACGTAATAGAAATACCGCCACTAATCCGTCCGGACGGAACGACAGCCTCAGACGACCTAGAAAAGGCCGAATGCCTAGCGGATAACCTAGAGAGCCAATGCTCTCCTTCGGTACAACCGTGTGATCCAGATCACGTCGCCGCGGTGGACACACGAGTTGAAACATGGGCACCGTTACCACCAGTAGGCGATTACATCCGACCCACTTCCATTGACGAAGTCCAAAACATAATAAAGGGCCTTAAACCTAGAAAAGCCCCAGGATCTGATCGCATCACGAACAAGATCCTGAAAATCCTACCGATCCATTTGCTTTCGCTACTCGTAGCAATTTTCAATACACTCCTCAGAGAGTGCTCATTCCCCGATCAATGGAAGGAAGCCATAGTCATAGGCATTCACAAGCCACGTAAACCACGTACGTCTCCGTCAAGTTACCGCCCCATTAGCCTTCTCAGCTCAATGGGCAAAATTTACGAGCGTATTATTCTCGTGCGACTTCAGGCTGTTACAACAGCTAAAAATCTCATCCCGCCCGAACAATTCGGCTTTCGAGCCCAACATTCCAGCGTCCACCAGGTCCACCGCCTCACGGAATACCTGTTGATCCGATCCAGAAGGCTGACCTCGGCGGCAGTCTTCTTAGATATAGCCAAGGCGTTCGATAAAGTCTGGCATAACGGATTAATTTTCAAGCTCTTACAAGCTAACATACCAGATAGGCTCGTGCACATCTTACGAAACTATTTATCGAACCGCTCCTTTCGCTACAGGGTCGAAGGTACCCTCTCATCGAGTAGGCAGATTAGGGCCGGAGTTCCACAAGGATCAATCCTATCCCCGCTTCTGTACAACCTGTACACCCACGATATCCCTAGGCAGAGTGGCACAAACCTCGCCCTTTTCGCGGACGATACCGCAATTTTCACTTCCGGCCGCATCCCAGGCTACATAGCCGACCGCTTACAAGCGGCCATGGACCGATTAGGCGACTGGCTCACCAAATGGCGCATCGAGGTCAACCCCGATAAAAGTTCGTGTGTTCATTTCTCCGCTCGCCGCAATGACGACGCGCGTCGTGTCTGTTTGTTCGGCAAAACAATTCCGGCGGCCCTTCAGGCCAAATACCTAGGAGTCATTCTCGACAGTAAACTGTCATTTAAAGATCATATTACCTACGTTCGCAACAAAGCAGCTTTCGTAGTCAGTCGCCTTTATCCGCTTATCTGCTCTAAAAGCAAACTTTCGTTACGGAATAAGATCCGTATTTACAAGACTTGCGTTAGACCCATTTTCTCCTACGCCAGTGTAGTGTTCGCACAAACTGACCTAAGGAAACTCCAAATAATCCAAAACCGTTTCTTACGCATAGCCACCGGTGCGCCGTGGTACATGCGTAACGTCGATCTGCACAGAGACATTAAAATAGACTTCGTCAAAGAGCACTGTCGAAAACTGTCGAGCAGTTACTTCGACAGTGCCGCGACACATCCGAACCCGCTGGTAGTAAACGCGTGCTCATACGTCAAACGACCGGGCTTGGGGCCGCCCCGAAGACCCAGGGATATTCTAACCGATGATGCTGACCCCATCACAAAAGCTAACGACGCTAGATATGTAGGTAGGCCAACACCCCGACGCACACACACACGCTACATACACCGTCCCCGCCGGTGGAGACGAGGTCCCAGTTTTTCTGTGGCCCAATCGCGCCTAGGCGCGAGAGGAGCCCGCAATTAAAATTCCAATAGGGCATCAAGAGCCCTACCCAGTAGGCCTAGCTCGGACTGAGCGAAGCAAAGTCCCCCACTACAAACGGTGTACGCAAGTCGCGGTCCGAGTCTCACAGGAGACGCCCTTGCGACACCGTGACCTCATTTGTTGGCGCCTTCGATGGCGCCATAGCTAAGGTCAGAGCTCTTTAAGCTCGGCCTCCCAAAGCCCGGTGACGCTGTAGAGGCCAATAGGGCCAACAGCATACTACACATTCGAAAATGGAAATGGAATTCAACGATCGCGCAGCGTACATAAATTTTGTTGTAGATAATAGTTCACCGATAACACTAAGCGAATTACGTCAGGGAACTATACAAGATATTGCATTAAAAAAGGTTATTAATTATATAAATAACGGATGGCCTAAAAATATAACAGATGCGAGGTTAAAACCATAGTTTTGTTGTCGGTTACAACTCTCTTATGAAAATGGTGTCGTAATGAGAGGACACAAAATAGTATTGCCTGAGAATGTGCGTGGAAAGATTATCGCTGAATTACATATGTCCCATTTAGGAATAATAAAGACAAAAGCAGCAGCGCGGTCGCGGTTTTGGTACCCAGGTATCGATGAAGCCATAGAAAAATTAATAAACTCGTGTATTATATGTACACAGCTTCGTCCTTCCCCGCCACGCGCCCCTCTTTGCCCTTGGAAATACCCAACACATCCTTTTAGCAGAGTACACATCGATTTTTTGGGACCTATAAATAGTAATGTATTTTTAGTGGTAGTGGATGCGTACTCAAAATGGGTCGAAGTCTATGACATGAGGACCACGTCAACCTCGTTAGCGGTAATTGAGAAATTGTATGAATTTATGTCAAGGTTTGCAGTGCCAGAGACATTGGTTAGTGACAATGGTACAGCTTTCATATCTCGGGAGTTCAAACAATTTTGTATTTCTAACGGTATTTCACACTTGACGTCACCGCCTTATCATCCGGCTAGCAATGGGCAGGCAGAAAGTTATAAAAAAATATATTTTGATATTGGGGGTAGACGTGAATAAGTTAACAGCTGGTTTTAAGAGCTCTTTATTTAATTTTATATTTTGTTTTTTATTTATAAGTATTATAAACTTTTATATGTGTTAGTGAAACTAAGTACCTATCGCTAGTGTTATCCTTTACTGAGTTCTGATAATTAATAATAACAATAGCACTTTTTAACTATGGATGCTATTAAGGAGTCCATCACTGCTATGGCTGACATGTTTAACACCAGGATGAACGAATTTTAAAAAGATTTGAACAAAACATCATCACCAACCACGGTGACAATAATTGCTGCAGACTTTACTTACTTTAAAAACTTTATCCATGCAGCGCTTAGTTCCTTACAAAAGCAAGTTCAACTGCTGAATCTAGAAGTGGACCGTATGGAGATGTCTAGAAGGCGTAAAATACTACTTTTGCATGGTGTAAGTAAGAGCAAGTCAGAAGATGTTGAAGCACTGGTTACAAGTGTTGTGGCGGATGACCTTGACCTTGCAAATTTTTCTACTACATGCATCAGGTCAGCGTATCGTCTTGGTCGCTTGCACGGGAGAAACCTCGGCCAATAGTTGTAAAATTCTCAACGCCGCAGGTGCGTCACAATGTCTGGATTGCAAAATCAAAACTCAAGGGTTCGGGTATAACAATATCTGAATTTCTGACGAAAAATCGTCATGGTGTGTTCATGTTAGCTAGACAACGATTTGGTGTTGGAAAATGTTGGTCACGGGATGGCATCATAAACATTATTGCTCCAAACGGCCTGCGTTACCGAGTTGAGTGTATGGCGGATCTCCAGGGGGTGCCTGTCGCACCAACTAAGACACCGCCAACGACACAAGCGACTGTGGAAGCCACTATAAGCTCCGACAAACATAAAACAGTTGTCCAAAGGTGTAAGCGAGTGACTAAGAAATAACTTGTGTATATAGCCTCTTTTTATCTTTTTATATTATTGTATTTTTTTATAACCACTTTATTGTATTGGTTTAGTTTGTTTTCTTTTTTTTTTTCTCTTCTTTTACTTTCTCTTCTTTTACTTTATGGCACTTAACAATATTTATTATTAAGTAATTTATTTTAGGTTCTTTTTATATTTATCATTTTAATAAGTAGATTATGCTTACAGTACTTTTTAAGTTTTCTTAGGTTATTTTTATATATACACAACATGATTTGTCAAAAATAATACTATTTTATTGGTTGTTAATATCTAGATTATTTAATATTTAACGCACTAGACGGTTAACTATTGCCTCTTGACTATAGATATTAACGGTAGACGTGTTGAGCTAATGTAATATTAAAAAAAAAGAAAGAAAAAAAAAAACAAAATAAATCTTTATTATTAATATATGTGTTTATTTAATTACGTTTATCTTACTGTTAACTATGTGATTTCTCTGTTTGGTTTGTATTTTTTGTCTCTTTGAAATTGGCAAATTTATCGTTATCATACTTTTTTTTTCTATGTTTTTCTTTCTACTATTTTGTTTTACTTGCCTTTGTTTATTTATTTCTTTTTTTACTTTTTTCTTTATTTCTATTACTATCTTATGTTTGTGATGTTGTAGTAGTGAAATGTCTTTGATTCTCGTTATATAAAATCTTTTTTTTTTATCTTATTATTAACATTAACGTATATTAACATGTGCGTTAATTATTAATTCTCTCCTTGCAACTGGCGGGTACTAGCCATTCAGTTATAACGTAACTTATTTATTTATATTATTATTATATTTATATTATTATATTTATTTATATTATTATTATATATATTATTATTATATAATATATCATTATATCATTATTTTTATTTTATATTATGCATTTATATACTTAGTATTTTTAGATAAATATACTTTTTATCAAGATATATACAGTATTTATTCAATATGGCTAATAGTAATAATGATATCGACGATTCTTTTAAGTCTTTTTCTTCGTCACTTACTGGATCGAGCAGTACGGACAGCTTCCTCAGTATTCCCACATTAAGTGACACTATTGATACTAATTTCTTAGAAGTTCTGAAAAACTTTAATGTTATTCATATTAATGCACAAAGTCTTCCTGCTCATTACTCTGATCTTCTTACTTCTTTTGACAATAAAAATATTCATGCAATATTAGTATCAGAATCATGGTTAAAGCCATGCCGACAATCGGTTTCCTATTCGCTCCCTGGGTTTCATTTGATTCGTAATGATCGTATTGGCCGCTCTGGAGGCGGAGTTGCTATATACTTACGCTCCCATATTGCTTTTAATATAGTTGATCAGTCGCAGCATCAACAAGGTTGTGGCCCAGAAAATCTTTTTATTGAGGTAGTTCTTTCACATATGAGGGTTTTGCTTGGCGTTTATTATAGTCCAAACCTTACGATCGATTACTTTTCATCACTTGAAACCCTATTGGAACGTCTACAGCCGTTATATAATCACACAATTTTAATGGGCGATTTTAACACCTGCCTTTTAAAAGATGATCATCGCGCCTCACGCTTAAAGTCTTTGCTTACTGGTGCTAATTTGCATATCCTTCCTTCTGCTGCTACACATAATTTTCCAAACTGCTTACCTTCACTTCTAGACTTAGTTCTCGTTTCTTCAGTTAATCATGTAGACAAAAACGGTCAATATCCTGCCCTGGCGTTCTCTTATCATGATCTTATATACTTATCATATAAGATTAAACCCCCAAAGGCCAAATCAAGAATTCTTCTGCGACGCAATTATCGTGATATAGACTGGAATCAATTACGAAACGAAGCAGCTAAAAGTAACTGGCATGATATTTCAAATCATAATACAATAGGTGAACAAGTTGCTGCTTTTAACTCTTTACTTTTACAAATATACGATCGTCATGCTCCATTGCGTCCTGTCCGGATAAGACATCTTCCTGCACCCTGGCTTACTGAAGATGTAAAAAAATTACAAAAAAAGAAAAACATTGCAAGATTACGGTATAGATCTAACCCCAGTGACAAAAATCTGCTTAATTACATCAAAGCCAGGAATCACTGCAATAGGGTGTGTAGAGACCTACAACGATGCCATATTCATAAATCTGTACTCGAAGAAGATGACCCTTCTAGAGTATGGAAATTTCTCGAATCCATTGGAGTAGGTAAAGCATGTCGTAGCGTCAATTCTCAAAATATAGATATAAACAAGCTTAATAAGCACTTTTCTTCTTCGAGTAACATTAATAATACTCTCAAGCAAAAAACTCTTAATCAAATCGCTGCTTTTACCTCTCCTAACGCACCTAATTTTTTCTTTAGCCAGTTTACGCTACGTTACGTTTAGTGATCTTAAGAAGAATGTGGTGGATATCAACTCTGACGCTGTTGGGTCTGATTGTGTGAGTCGTAAAATGATCATTCCCATACTTGACATCATCTGTCCTATCCTAACTTCCATGCTTAATTTTTCCATTGATTCCTGTGAATTTCCTTCAGCATGGAAGGAAGCTAAAATATTCCTTTGCCCAAAAAGAATAATCCCATTTGCGATAACGACTACCGCCCAATCTCGATTCTTCCTTTTTTGTCTAAAGTCCTTGAACGCCTGATACAATCTCAACTCACACATTTCCTTTCAAATATAACCTTCTTAATCCTTTGCAAGCCGGTTTCCGTTCTGGCCATAGCACGACTACAGCACTTGTAAAAATAACTGATAACATTCGTATGAGCATGGATACACAACAGGTCACAGTATTAGTGTTGCTAGACTTTAGCAACGCTTTTGGCACTGTAGACTTTGATTTTATGCTCGCCACTTTAGCTTCTCTTAACATATCTCCTAACGTTATTGACTGGTTTCATAATTTCCTGCATGGGCGCCGTCAGCGTATTCGAATTAATGATTCGTATTCAGACTGGTCTACAGTGAGCGCTGGCGTTCCGCAGGGTGGCGTGTTGTCTCCTCTTTTATTTTCACTTTTTATTAATAACATTTCCCAATATATCTCTTCTCTTTACCACCTCTATGCAGATGATCTACAAATTTATCGCCACTCTAAAGTTTCTGAAATACCTGCAGTTATAAATTGTGTAAATAATGACTTGGCAACTATATCCATGTGGAGTAAGTCGTTTGGACTGCAGATAAACCCATATAAGTCTCAAGCAATAATTGTGGGCAGTCAAAACCTGGTGTCAAGAATTAACAAGTCCCC
>CM032407.1:7400593-7450593 GCA_019049475.1 Eueides isabella
GCAGCCTCGAGGTGTGGGGGGGTGGGGGACAAGCCCGTGCTGGACAAGGATCTGGTGAGTTATATTTAGGCTTGCGTGAATTAAAACAAGCTGTTAGTTTAGTATAGACTTATAATAAATCTGTAACTTATCACCGTATTTTCTTGATGAGGATGTATTAGAAAAAAGATATAGGGCACATTTATTAATTTAATTGTGCCCAAAATACTACTTACTTCGTGGTTAAAACCAAAACATAATTACAATATAACATTCAACTTTAAATATATGAAGTATAATATAATAATTTGTAGGTTTTTGACATTGTATTATAATTGATATAAATGCAGCTTCGCACGCTTAAACTAACTTACTTGCTTAGCTTAACGATATATTTCTCACGTGCTAGACTAGGCAGAGGGAACCTGGGAACCTAGTGTTAGAATCCTCCGTTCCGTTCCCCAACTACAATTGCAGGTATTGCGTGTTCAGTGACGGAACTCAACGTCGCGCTCTCCCATTATCAGAGAGCGAAGAAAAGAAAATATTCAATATTCAAATTGAAAATATCAAATATTCATTTATTGAAGTGGGGGTCGAACCCAAAGTCTATTGCGTGTAATTCACATGATTGTGCCCCTGTGCCACGTCAGTCTTCAACATTTAAAGTTTTTCCAAAAATATACAAAATATAAGTACATTGATATATGAACTGTACATCCTCCACATCCATGCCTATTTATTAAAGTTTTCAAAATCTGTTTTATATTTTTGACGTTAAAATGGCACAAAGAAAATACCATATATGTAGTTTAGTTCAACCATTTTACCTTTAATCTCATGTCATCATCCCTCACAAACCTTCTCCCCCACCCTTAGATCGTAGACGTGTCCCAAAACAGCAGTGTGCTAGAGACGCGTAGATCTGAACTGATGTTCTTGAAACTGGCGACGAAGCCACAAGTCAATGATAATTTGACTGAGGATCCTATGGATTTATAGGTTATAATGGTTATTTTAGATGATTTTGTATGCAGATAATTATAGAGTATAAAAGTAGTTTTACGTGAAATTAGATAATACGGAGAGTATTTAGTGATTCCGTTTTTAAAACTAGCTAAGAACAGAAAGTATTAAATTAAAAGCGTATAAAACCAAGACGGTTTCCAAGAGACGCGGGTTCAAATCCTGCTACGTTCAACATTTTTATACGCTTCTAAATTTAAATTAAGTATTTTCTTTCCTAAGAGTGGATAACACTTTGAAAAATAGTAAAAATATTAAATAGTATACGCAGATGTTTAAATTCATTTATCTATACCATAGAATGCAAGAACATATTTATTGTTATACATTTCATTAGTTGCGTTTATTATTATCCATTTAATGTTAAAATATATTTAGAATTAATTTATGAATAGACATATTATTATTATTATTTTGCAAATAAATAGACGATCATAGAATTTTAGCTTTTATACCAAATTATTAAAATGTTATATAAATACAATAGGAGTTATATAAATACAATAGGATAAATACAATGAGGCCTGTCGTGGCGCAGCGGCACAAGAGTTTAACTGTAACCGACAGGTTCTGGTTCGATTCCCAGTCGAGGAAATGAAATATTTAATATTTTCAATTTGAATATTTAATGTTCATTTCTTCGCTCTGGTAATAAGGCAAAGCGCGGCGTTGAGTTCCGCCACTCAACACGCAATGCCTTAAATTTCGGCGGAAAGTGGGAAACGGAAGTGGAACGCAATGTCATAACACTAGGTTTCACTTCCTTTCCCTCTGCCTACCCTGCCTAGTGCGGGATACAGCGTGAAGCTAAAAAAAAATAAAAAAAATAAATACAACTTTTTAAAAATTTAATATGTATGATCATGATCTCCAGGACGAGCGCGACACAAGTATCCTAGATACGAATCCGGAGGCCAAAGCTATATAGACATGGCGGGCGCACGAGGCACAGCGAGGGGATCAGGGAACCACCACCATTATAATGTAAGTAATGTTATGTCAGGTTCACGATATATCCGGAGATTTTTACAAATTTTCGCTACCCAAAGACAATTTGTTTAGAATTAGCGTTTGGCAAGATTTAGTATTTTTCTTTCCTAAGTGTGGAATATCACTTTAAAAATTGGAAAAAAAATATATATTTCTTATCAGTTGATTGACTTGAAATCAATATGAAAATTTAATTTTAAATTAAACTTGATTGATAAACTTTCACTTGATGAAATTTTCCGCGAAATATATAAAAAAATATGTTATGTAAAATGTATTAAATATTTATTTTCAGCCATCTTCAAGTCAACTTCTATAATAAAAATGTCTAAGCAACGTACAAGTGTTCTTACTACCGCCCGCCTTACGTCACATATTACAATCTTTTATGTATAGCATTTATATATATTTATATATTATTTGATGTACAATTATATAATCTTTATAGTTATCCTTCAAAATTATTGAGACATTGTTATTATATATTAATATTATGATCTCCTGTCATGATCTAATATAATATTTTATCTGTGGATAAAATGTTTTTGTGTATAATTTTTGTTAAAACATAAGCGTAGGAGTTTCTTAGAACAAAATACGGTAAATATTTTTTTAACGTGTTATTAAATAATTTATTACAATTTAATTGCTTATGGACAAAAAACAATCTAAATTTTATAGTCAAATAAAATTCATTGTAAATAACTTTGACTCTGAGCGGCGTTGAGCATCGCACTAACTACAATGCACATGTTATCTCGAATAGGTGGAAAGGAAGCGGAGAACGAGTACGACACAAATTTTGCGTTAAAACCTTAATGTAATAATTAAATTTTATAAAAAATCTGTTTATAAAATATCAAAATACTTGATAAGTACCAAAAGGTTAAATGGTTTGAATATTTGTATGATCCAAGGTAGATTCCAATCCTATCTTATTCTGTTGTTTTAATTGAAAGTATTTTACAATTTAATGTTATTGAAAGTAAAGAAGATGGCGTTAGAAAAATTACCATTGTATGTGTTAAATGTGTTTTCAAGTAGCGGAAATTTCTTAATTATTATTACGAATAGTATTTTTGCGCTTTTGCTGTAAAAACTGTTGTACGTTAGAATAAATTTTTTATATATATAATATATATATATATAATATATATATATTAATATATAATATATATATATATATATTATATATATATATATTATATATTTAGAAATTTACTAATTATAGATTAGCATCACTAGTCGTAAATTTAAACCAAATTAAGTGCCAAGGGATTGAGGCCCTTTCTATGATATTTTGTAGTATAAATTATATTGTCGCACAAATATATCGATGTCGCTACATTCCTATTTACGGAGCTGTACATGGATTATGTGTTTAAATTAAATTTATTAATTATTTCAAAATTATAGTTTTTAACCTATGTATAGCTCTGTTTATTTTCAGTGTTGCCAGTTTTTGTTATTGAAATTTTAATTAGCTTAGAACATAAACGTTATTATTGTGAAATTTGTGTATTTTTGATATTAGATTTATATTTTGAAAGATAGATTGTGTTTTTGTAACTGGATCTCTGAAATAAACAGATTATTATTATTTTTTTTAATTGTCATTTCTTCTTATTTAGATAGATATTAGTTATTTTATTGGCGTTGGTGTTAAAGGAACTGGCAACACTAGTATCAAAGCTTTTGTGATAACCGTTTTTACTCTATATTTATGATACTAATATATTTATTGGGTGTCTATTCTATTCTCATGAAGTGCAATTTCGTTGTCAGTAGAGTAAGTTGTAAAAAGTATTTAATTAATTATTGTGACGTGGCTATGAAAGTTTTTGGAAATCCTTACTAGCTTAATATAATTTTATAAAATAGCTGGCCGTTTTATTTCTACCTTGAATCTGTGTAAGTAAGTAAATATAGATTAAAATATTTAAATGATAAATGAGCCTGTCGTGGCGCAGCGGCACAAGTGTGTGACTGTAACCGACAGGTTCTGAGTTCGATCCCCAGTCGAGGAAATGAAATATTTAATATTTTCAATTTAAATATTTAATGTTTCATTTCTTCGCTCTGGTAATAAGGCAAAGCGCGGCGATGAATTCCGCCACTCACTCAACACGCAATCAATGCTTCAAATTCGGCGGAATGTGAGAAACGAAAGTGGAACGGAGTGTCTTTACACTAGGTTCCCTGGTTCCTCTGCCTACCCTGCCTCGTGCGGGATTCAGCGTGAAGCTAAAAAAATAAATACACTTTTGAACACAAAAGAAGAGATTTACTGTTTTTAAAATATAATTTGTAATAAGCATATAACAATCATACATAATTGTTAGTATATTAATTCTCAAGAGAGCATCAAATACATTTATTTTTATATATTATTTTTTAGCTATACGCACATGGCAGGCGGGCCGAGGCAACATTTCCTAAGTCAGTAGTGTTAAGATACTCCGTGTTCTGTTCCCTACATTCCACCGAATTTGAAACAATGCGTGCTAAGCGACGTAACTTAACGCCCCGCTATGACTTGTTACCAGAGCGAAAGAAACAAAAAACATTAAATATTTAAAATCTCGAGTGAGGTCCCAACCCACAAATGGCCTTGTTTTTTGTAATTTTTATAGCACTGGTTCTACAATATAAATATATGGGTATCTTTTTCCAATTCGCTCCGATTCCATATGTAGCAGGATAAGCAGAGGCCGAGAGCTAATTTAATTACGCACAATGTCGATACTGCGTGGCGGAATTTAACTCCGCGCTCATTCATCATGAGTCAGTCAGACGGCCTCAATACCACGTATGGGTAATCAATAAAAAATAATCAATACCTAGATATATAAAATAATGTGTTTATAATAAAAAAAAAATGAAACACAAATCAACAAATAAATCATGCATTTATTCTTAGCAACAATCAAAATTAGCGTTCCTCTCGTTTCTTCATGGACAAGTCAATGGGTTCCTCCAATACGTTAGTTTTGGGGTTATGGCAGATGAAGCCGTACAGCGGCACCGGCGACACCGCCACTTGGATGTTGCAAGATACTTGAGTGTGTCTTGTATGCATTCTATAGAATATTATTATGTTAATTATTTATTTAGTTAGATTGAACATTTTTATTGAGGCCTGTCGTGGCGCAGTGGTACTAGCGTGTGACTGTAACCGATAAGTTGTGGGTTCGATCCCCACTCGAGGAAATGAAATATTTAATATTTTCAATTTAATCATTTAATATATCATTTCTTCGCTCTGGTACAAGTCAGTACATGCAGCGAGAAGAGAAGGAGAAATTTCTCCACTCAACACGCAATGCCTCAAATTCGAAGGAAAGTGGGGAACAGAAGCGGAACAGAGTTTCTTAACACTAGGTTCGCAAGTTCCCTCTGCCGATCTTGTCATATGTGATGACAAAAAAAAAAGATAATATAAAAAAAACTGAAGCTGCTAACAGATTATTAAGCAAACTCTCAGAGGATACTAAATATTTTATAAAGCTATAAGTATACGTATAATATAAGAAAGGTTTTACAATTTCGTAATTAAATCATAGGTCAATTAGAATATTTACTTTTACACCTGTGAATTATACGAAAATGTATGGCTATTTAAAGATAAAAAAATGATTAAGCAGGTTTACATTCGAAGCCGACGGTATAGTACGAGACCCTATTAGAAAATCTTCAGGTATATGCTTTTTTTGACGACTGGTCTAGTTGATCTACACAAAAAACTTCCCTCGATCCACCACTGATTTAAATCATACACACACATACACATATTTAGTATTGACAAGAATCATCATTAAATTCAAAATCAAATAACAAAAAAGTTATTAATAATACAAAAAAGCCTTACTTACTTATATTTCCTGCAGGCGTCAGCTCTATGCCTCTCCAAGTAGCGATGTTGGCTGAAGGCCTTCCCGCACTGCACGCAGCGCCACTGCCACGTGTGGTGTCCGCGCGTGCGCTGGTGCGCGCGGAGGTTGGAACTGACAAACGACACATACAAATTATGGTTGTTTTGTCAGCTTCACGCTGTATCCCGCACTTGTCGGGTAGGCAGAGGGAACTTGGGAATGTATTCTCCACTTTCGGTCGAAATAGAGGTGTTGCGTGTTGAGTGGCGGAACTTAACGCCGCGGTATGCTTTGTAGCAGAGAAAGTAAAATATGTGCCACTGCGTCACGACCAGTAGTTATCAGACGCTATGCTAATTAAATAGTTATTATTATATAAGTTTATTTCACTAAAGTTTAAGGCCGCTCGAAAAACATGGGCACAATATTGGACACAATAAGCTTGTGATCGACAAGTTTTAAGGTCGATTCTTACGTGAGGAAATTAAAATATTCAATCATTCTCGCTCTGGCGAAGGAGGCTAATCACGACGTTGTGTTCCGCCACTCTCTCTCCACAGAATTCGGCGAAAAGTGGAAAAAGCGAAGTGTGCAATGGAAATGGACTTTCTTTACAGGACCTCCTGTTACAAGAACTAGTATCATACTAGTTACTTACTAGGATGGTCTCATTACTTCCTACTTAGCTAAACAATATGTGAAACTGAAATAAATATATTTTTTTTTTACACAAGTTTCCCTCAGGCTATTCAGAGTACAAGCAAAGCTAAAAAAAGTTTATAGTAAACTCAATATTTTATAGTAACTATATCTATCTGTCGGTTAATACAACAAAAAAGCTTTTTATAAGTATTTTCATTTAAGTATATAATTATTTAATAGTTTCGTAATAAATCACACGTGATTGCTTCGTGACTACAACGCCTTTAAAACGCCATCAATCAATCGCTAATCACTATTGAAATAATAACAATATTTACAAGAAACATTGTTAACATCGGTTATAACGTCATGGCACTATGGTACAGTGTGTACTGTGACTGTGACTGTTGGTTTGATTCCCAATTATGAAATATTTAGTTTCTGTGCTTTAGTAACAGTGAGGCCTGTCTGACAGGTTCTGGGTTCCATCCCCACTCGAGGAAATGAAATATTTAATATATTCATTTCTTCGCTCAGGTCAAGGCAAAACGCGGCGTTGAATTCCGCCACTCAACACACCATGCCTCAAATTCAACGGAAAGTGGAGAACGGAAGTGGAACGGAGTGTCTTATCTCTAGGTTACCAAGTTCCCTCTGCCTACCTGCCATGTGAGTGAGTGAGTGCATTAGTAACAAGAGAAAGAGTGAGAGCCGTCACTTAAGACTGTTTGGTGCGATTTGGGTCGGAAGTATAGCATGGAGTGCTTTAGCACTAGGTTTCGTCTGCTTACTCTGCTTTGTGTGACACAGTATGGAAATAAATTTTATTAATATAGAAGCGAGCCACCCGCGGCTTCGCCCGATTGAATTACATAAATTTATTAACTTATCTCAATTCCTTTCTTGTTCAAATAACATTATCACTCTTAAAACAATATTTATATATTAAAAACCAAAATTTAGCTTAATATGTAAAAATGTAGTGATCATTTTGTCGAAATAAATATTTTATGTGAAGTAATTTTCTTTATTAGCTGATTTAAATAAAACTAACTCTAAATGTTAAGGGAAGGTTGTCAAAATATAAAAAGAAAACTGCATTTAAATCTGGTTAGCCATTCTTGAGATTAGCGCATACAAACTCACAGACAAACAGATAACTGACAAGAAAATTAAAAATCACTAGTTTGCGTAACCGAAATGGCCTAAGGTGACTGACTAACACAGTTACAATGGGTCATGTCAATACAACTTTCGTATAAGACTTACAAGAAATAGTCAAACCAGTAGTTTCCCAATATGGCTCAGCTCTATGACAATTAGTACAGGTATATTTTTTTGACAGGTAAGATAAAAAAAGTCTATATATGTGTAGATAAATTGAAAAATTCATTGTAATATATTGGAATTTTGAAACTTACTAAAGTTAAAAAAATTCAAAACGCGGCGTTGAATTCCGCCATTTAACACGCAATGTTTCAAATTCAGCGGAAAGTGGGGAAAACGGCAGTGGAAGGGAGTGTCTTAACACTAGGTTCCCAAGTTTCCTCTGCCTACCCGCCGTGTGCGGAATACAGTGTGAAGTTGAGTACTAAAGTAAAAAAAAACTAAATGTTATAAAACACCATTATACATATATGAATGAACATTAAAATGACTATTAAGGCCTAATTTACTTAAAAAATCAACATCACTATTAAAAAAGCACACTAAAATAACTAACTAACCATGGAAATAAATATTGAACTCAAAACCAGCACGTACCGATCGGCAAACGTCCTGCCACAATGCGGCTGGGACACGGGAAGGGCCTCTCACCGGTATGAAGACGCAAGTGGCCTTTCAATACCACGGCCTGTCGAAGCCTTTGCAGCAGTACGAAACAGATGTGGTTGTGAACGCGGCGAGGCTCCCATTCTGGCTTTTTTTCTTCTGGAACTATTCAAGAAAAATACGTTTTAATATAACTTTCTCTCTCTCTCTCTCAGTTTCACGCAGTATCCCGCACGAAGCAGGGTAGGCAGAGGGAACCGGGCACCTAATGTTAAGACACTCCGTTCCACTTCCGCTCCCCTACTTCCGCCGAATTGAGGCATTGAGTATTGAGTGACAGAATCAACGCCGCGCTTTGCCTTATTACCAGAGCGAAGAAGAAGACATAAATATTTAATTGAAAATATTAAATATTTCATTTCCTCGACTGGGAATCGACACAGAATCTGTCGGTTACAGTCACACTCTTGTGCCGCTGCGCCACGACAGGCCCCCTTTATCTAACTTGTATCTAGAAAAAGATTAGTGAGCTACGAACTGTCAATCTGAATACTATTAAAGGCGCGGCTTCAAAATTTTGTACGTTATCTCTAAAAGTAACTTATATATAATTTGAGGACTCCATTTTCGATTTTCATGTGGTAAATATAAATATCCCTAGTGCTGTATTCAATCATGTACACAAGACATGTCCTGTATATGAAAAAAATAACTTATCTATATATAGGGTAGAGAAATTATACGCCTACTGTAAATGATATAGCAAAAAATAAGTTTTGTAAATTTAAGTTCTTTCACAAAAGGAACTATTTTATTTCCATCAAACAAATGAATAAAATAGTAAAGTATAATTTTATCGGTGGGGAACAAAAGTGGAACGGGGTGTCTTAACACTAGGTTCCCAAGTTCCCACTGCCTACCCTTACCGGTGCGGGATATAGCGTGAAGCTGATAAAATGATAAAAAATAACTTTACGGGAAAATTATCTTCAAAATCTAAACAAAGGGAAGTAAATTTACAGACTATTTGAGGACTCGGAATTCATTTCGATTTCAAAACATTAAGGTTGAGTGGCAGACTGCAGGCCGCATATTGTCTTGACGAATGTAATCGAGTCTACGCCACCTTTATATCTTTTATGTTAGTTTTAAAAAGTCAAAGTGGAAATAGAATGCTAAAAATATTTTTTTACAGTACCAACAACATATTTACATTGTAAACGTTATCAAGCGACTAAGTCACCACTGGGTCACTGGTGATATTACGTGAGAGATATTCCTGGGTCACTCTGGGTCACTCGTCCAATGACTTATCACACGACCCAGCTTGCAGCAATATATGAGATAAGGTTATAATTTTTTTTGTGTTTTTTTAATACAAGCTATCTTTTTTTTTTGTTGAAAAGACAGCAAATGAGCGTTACGGTGGATGGACGCTGGAACCCGACATTACCGAATGCGAAACGCAGTGACTAAAGCCACTACTTAACGCCAGTTTTAAATGCCGGGGGTGGTAATGGTCCGGTCGAGTCTGCCCATGCGTGTTGCCATTGCTGACTACATGACTCTCCCACACGTACTTTAGTTGCCTCCTACAACACCATCTGCACCAGGGTGATCCTATTCTAAGCCGGAATCACATGGCAAAATCCGCCGAAATCAAATAAGCTGGAATTCTCCAAATAACGAAGAATGAAGGAAATTACTGTATTTCCATTTCTTCACCACTCAACACTCAATGACTTGAAAATTAGGTGAAGGGGTCCAGTCCTCTATCTTAACACTAGCTTCCGTCTGGCTATCTACTATATGCAGTGTAGATTTTACGTAGTTTCATATTAAATATATACAAAAAAAAATAGAGGCCTGTCGTGGCGTTGTGACTGTAACCGACAGGTTCTGGGTTCGATCCCCGGTCGAGGAAATGAAATATTTAATATTTTCAATTTAAATATTTAATTTTTCATTTCATCGCTCTGGGTAAGAATGCAAAGCGCGGCGTTGAGTTACGCCACTCAACACGCCTCAATGCCTCAAAGGTTCCCTCTGCCTACTCTGCCTCGTGCGGGATACAGCGTGAAGGTGAAAAAAAAGAAGAACATAGTATAAAGCAAAAACACCTACCATTTTCTTTCTCACGATCAACCACCGCCTCTACTTTAGTCACATCACCAGTCTCCGTATCGAATGACTCCTTACAAAACAACAGCTCCTTGTGAAGCTTCTCCTCCGCGTACTTTTGACACGGCTTTTCAGTTTTTTCCGCTATTTTATCTATTTCCAAACCTTTATTCACTTTAAGGTTCTTTACTTTTTATTTCTTCGATGATCGGCGCCAGAGGCTCTTGTTTATCTTTTTGAGCTTGTCTAAATTAGATTTTTCTTATTACGTTTATTGTTAGTGAAAACTTTGCGCTCGGTTTTCGCTTCGTTCGAGCGTAAATTGTAGACTCTGTCGTGATCTCGCTTGAAAACGTTTCGTTTAGTTTCTGGTGAATTCACCGGTTTCTCACTTTCAGACGCGTAATCATAATTTTCGGTGTCAACAAAGTGTGTACGAATTGACTCTTTTTCAGTAGTTGGAGGTAAAATCGTGTTGAAATAGGCACTTTGTCGTGATAAACGGTTTCATTTAATTTTAATAGGGTTTTTTGTTTCTTGTTCAATGCTTTGGGGCCGCGTGGGTGGTCTTATTTCTTCTGAAAATTATTATATTTATTATTATTAACTATATACGATAAGTACTGCGATACAGGTTGCGGCTATTATCAAGCACCATATTAATATATTAACCGTATAAATCAAATAATAGTTTACAACAGTAACATTATTCTTATATATATATATATATATATATATATATATATATATATATATATATATAGTATATATATAGAGATATGATATATGATATATATATATATATATATATATATATATATATATTATATATGATATATATATAATATATATATATATATATATATATATATATATATATATATATATATATATATATATATATAAATATATATAAGAATAATTTTACTGTTGTATAAACATAGAACCGAGTTGTACTCGGTAACTCCTGTCGCCAAAATTATTTAATTAATCCTACCACTGACCGTAAATGCGGTGGTCGCGACTTCAATTCGTACTAAGGGTATTTAATTATTTTAATTTCTCACTCTTATAACACGACATACATATATAGATACTGTGTATCATATTCACTTCCCCTCTAGCCTACAAGCTCTTTAACAGCTTACGATTTTTACATAAAGTAAACAGATTCATCTGTATGCTCCATTTTCCACTCTATTTCGAGACATTGCTTTGTTAAGTTTAAATCTCTACGTTGACTTTTGCTTTAAAAGGAATCGAACCCACAACCACACGCCACACAACCATTACAGACAAACGCTGAACCACCGCGCTACAACGGCCTCGTAATTTAATAAGTACATTATTTAATACATCAGCTTTATCAAGCCTAAGCTTTGGTAAGCCGAGTAAAAGGGGATAACCATTTCACTATGAAAATCGATAATATATACGATACACAAACTTTCAGTTACATATTAGATTTTTGTATAATGTATGCTGTACTCTTAGTTAATATATACTTATATTAAATTTAAATCTACAGAAAAATGTTCACGTAAATTTTTACTTGAGTAAAAATATATATTTAAATAAATAATATACAAATATACTTACTTTATAATATAAGTGATATGAATCATACAATTGTACGCACTCTAATAGGAAACTATCATTAACTGAATTACAAATTAAAAGATATCAATTCTATACATAATATGTCCATGAGTTACTACGATTATAATATCTTATTAAAAAAAACCTGTTTCATGAATAAACGATCCTCGGTAAGGTCTCACAGAATTCAAATAACACTTAGGCATTATTAAAAAATGTGATTACATTAGCTGAATTGTTAAAAATAGCTATATTTAAACATAATCTAACATCATATAATACTACAGTGAAGCACTTGTTGAGATTCGACAGATAGAAACAAGGAAAAATTAGATTCTATTTTTAAGAATTCCAATTTTAAACGGTGGCGGCGTCTCCTGCCAGTGCCACAGATGATTTATGGTGTTTCATTTTAATGCCACCCCCACACATGTAGGTCATATTGCATCATAATGTGTAAATTATTCTATTTCAATTTATAATAATGGCAATTTAATTTAATACAAAATAAATAATATTTTTAACCGCGTCATTTATATAAATATTTCAATATTATCATTGCTATTTTCGCAGCAGTAAACGCTTAAGTCATAACGTGTTTTGTATACAGTGCACATTACGAACAAATCGTCTGTGTTGTAATGAATGAAGGTCAACACATTATTTTGTAATTGTTAAAAACATAAAAGCTAGCCCTAAAGCTTTCAATGATTGAGCGTGAAAAGCGTGGAAATGACGCGCGGACATCTGGGAGAGGGAAAACTAGAGTTGCCCTCTCGCATGCGGTACCAACATAGTATGTAGAAATTAATTTTAAACAAATAGTATACGATTATACAGTGATAAAATCTAGCTTCTTTACTTTGTTTAGTATAAAGTTATTTAAATACTTTTAACAACGTTATTATTATTTACCTATAACTTTTGACATCATACATAATTACACATAACAAACAGTAGATTAAGATTGACTTCTTATATTATTTAATTTATAATTTAACATAATTTATAAATCAGATTGTCGTCCCTATATTATTATTTTAATATAAAATAATGCAACTCTATAAATACTTCTTGTATTGACTCTATACACAGTCTTTCAAGTATTTTTCTGAATTATTAGACAATTTATAAATATTATTAACAACTGTCACATTTGTCATAATATCATCATAACCTTGAAATAGAACAGAAAAGTCCTTCTTTTCACATGTATGAAAAAAATATATTAAAATGAAGGAAACTACAAAGTTATGGCAGCCCCAAAGAAAATCGCATCGATTATTCGTGTACGAGAGCACGGTGTGGTCGGACGTGTTGCGCGCGTATCGGTTCCGGACGATGCCAAACAATGATATTATTTAAGCGTTTATTTTCCTAAATTACACTGTGTTGAGTGATTTTAGAGACTTATGTGGTAGTGAATGGTGTTATACAGCCATGGGCAATTCCTGTAGCTCAGGGCAGGCGCACAAAGACAAGGATAGCATCTCTCAGCACTCGGAAGAGTGAGTATTCGAACCCATAATATTTAAACGGATAATTTATATCATTATTTTACATATTACTAACTAGATAGATAGATAAGCGTTGTGGAGATGAAAATAAATCGATACATTGACATCGCCTACAGGTTGTGCCCACGAATGATTTATGAGTAACACTATTTACGTATATACGTATCGAAAACAACAAAAAAAATGTTATGTTCATTATTTTTTATCGTAAAAAGTCAATTACATTACTAATTCTGAATTTTTTGTTATGATTAAAAAAATATATAATATTGACTACGGTCGATCTGTAACTTTAAAGTTGTAGAGATTTTTTAGACAAATAATTTAAACTGTACTTAACTAAGCGCGGCGTTGAGTTCTGCCACTTAACACGTAAATGTCGCAATAATTAAATGTTTCGTGAGAACAAGTTTTTTATACTTATCCTGTACAAAAAACACGTGAAACTCAAAAACTAATTTTATATATATGTATACCTACCTATATATTATGTACATGGAGCGTAGCGAGTCGTAGTACTACGAGCTTAAATCGATATGCATAGTAAATTTTTCCGGCATCGTTGTTAGCGATTTTATAAATATTCATTCTCATATTGGTTTTTGGCACTCTTGGCTATAGCTTTTTTTTAATGATATAGGTATTTCATTACTTTTCATAATTATCGGTATTCAAAAGTAGGTCATGTTTGTCATGTCATCATTATATGATGTATCGAAGCTTGTACGTTGTACAGCCTCTACAAGCAGCTATCCTACGGGCTACTACATTTTTCGGATAATTGTATCGTTTACTATGTATAATGTGGATTATTTTTATATTTTGACTAATATGTTTTAATTATTCGATATGTTTTCAATTTATATAAACGCATCGTTTTCGTTTTTTATATTTTATATAATAATTTGTGTGTATTTTTTGTGTAAATGTGTTATTTTCTCTTCAAGTCCAATTATCTATATATTATCTACAATATGCGATCTACTTAAAAAGCTTACTAAATAATTTTAATTTGATCGGTTATAATTTTTATTTAGTTTCACGGTTTATCTCCCACATAGCAGGGTAGGCAGAGAAAACAAGGGAACTTAGTGTTAAGACACTCCGTTTCCATTAACATACTTCTATTCCCCACTTTCAGCAATTTAATTCTGGAAGTATTGCAATTGTATTGAATGGGGGAACTCAACCACACTTTGCCTCCTTACCATAGTGAAAAAATATTAAATAGTTAATTTTATATTTTTTTTTTTTAATTTTATCTTCACGCTGTATCCCGCACGAGGCAGGGTAGGCAGAGGGTAATCGGGAACCTAGTGTAACGACACTCCGTTCCACTTCCGTTCCCCACTTTCCGCCGAATTCGAGGCATTGCGTGTTGAGTGGCGGAACTCAACGCCGCGCTTTGCCTTATTACCAGAGTGAAGAAATGAAACATTAAATATTTAAATTAAAAATATTAAATAGAACCTGTCGGTTACAGTCACACTCTTGTGCCGCTGCGCCACGACAGGCCTTCATTTCATCTAGTGAAGATTGAATCTTGTACATCTGCGCAACGACAGGTCCCAACCGTAAAGCAGTAGTTACATTGGCAAAATATAATATACATGAATTCAGCGTCATATAATGATATACAGGCATTAATATAAGTTGAGTTTTTTTAGCTTCTCCCTGTGTTCCAGCACATGGCCAGGTTGACAGAGGAAACTTGGGAACCTAATGTTAAGTCATTTTATTATGTTGCCCACTTTCCATCTAAATAGAGGCATTGCATGTTGAACGGCAGAACACAACGCCGTGCAGTGCCTGATGGAAGTAGTGAAAATAAAGAATATTACATGTCCTCGAGTGGGATTCGAAGCCAAGATCTCTTTACAAATACACTATATATTTTCAAATAATTAGCTACATGAAAAACATACACACATAAACACAAATATAATCTACCTGAAGTTGAAATCTTAAATTATTAATTCGATATTCTTAACTAAAAGACGCCGATTTGGAGTACTGTTGAAACGTTTCATAATTCTGAACTCTATTGATAAAGAGAGAAAAACGATCAAACACCACTCGAAAAAAATTGATAGTAAATTTATTTAAGTATAATTGAGTAAAATTTTAAATAATTTCATTTTCTCGCTCTGGCAACACACCTGCGCGATTAGTATTTTTTTTTCAGGGTTTTCTGTGCGATAAAAATGTAAATACTAATTTTGTTTTCCTGATTAATTTTACTGCTACTTTACTTTAGTGTTTACATAAATAGAAGAAGAGAACATAGAAATATATTTATTTTAAAGTAGCTTTGCCAATATACATTTGAAAGGGCCATTAACACAAGAATCTCATTCGAAATAAAACCGTGAAAGTGTATATTACGTTAACAGAAAACGACGTTAGTAGGGACGTAGCAATGTGTCAGGGTCGCCGCGACACTGTTCACGGGTCAAAGGAAACGTTTGTAGCCGTAGGATTTGCAGTTTTCATATATATATTTTTTAGACAAATGTGCAACAAGTATGTGCTATGTGTGCTAAGTGCAGTGTTAGATTACGCTATTTAAAACAAAATGTCTTCAAAAGTTTTTTACTATGTTTTTAAAGTGTTATTCCACACTTAGGACAGAAAAAACTAAACTAGAATTATCTTTTGGCAAGAGAGTTTAGTATTTAAGTTTAATGTCTTCAAAAGTACTTAAATGGATCTTTCAGTGTCTAAAGAGTAGATTGTCTCTGACGCTTGGGTGTGGAAGGTAAGGGCTAAAAAATATACGAATTAGTTTACTATAACGAGTTTATGGTGAAGCACGGCGTTGAGTTCCGCCACTTAACATGTAATGCGCCAAATTCGACGGAAAATGATGACGTAAAACGGAACTGAGTGTTTTAGAATGAAGTTCTCAAGTTCCCTCTATCTGCCCTACCACTGCTGTGATACTTACTTTTGCTTTACGATTTTTCTTGCATTAGGTAGGGGTAAGCAGAAGGTTCCCTACTGCTAAAGCACTCCCTAGTGTAAAGACACTCCGTTCCACTTCCGCTCTCCATTTTTATTTTTCATAATTAAACTATTTTGAAATAATAATTCCCGATTGGGAAATGAACCTTTAACAGTGGCGATTACACGGTAGAATTAACTCACTGCGCTGCTTAATTTGGAAACATATATATATATATATATATATATATATATATTATATATATATATATATATATATATATATATATATATATATATATATATATATATATATATATATATATATATATATATATATATATATATATATATATATATATATATATATATATATATATATATATATATATATATATATATATATATACATATATATATATATATATATATATACATATATATATATATATATATATATATATATATATATATATATATATATATATATATATATATATATATATATATATATATATATATATATATATATATATATATATACCTATAACTGTTTTGAGTCTTCTATTGAAATTTTAAAAGCTTATGTTACAATTTATTTAAAAAATATCATAAAAGTCTAACGTTATTTGTAACATATTACAGTAATATTGCATATTTAGGAAATTATAATATATATATATATATATATATATATATATATATATATATATATATATATATATATATATATATATATATATATATATATATATATATATATATATATATATATATATATATATATATATATATATATATATATATATATATATATATATATATATATATATATATATATATATATATAGAGGAAAGTTGCCAAATATGGAATAGTTCCCTAATATGGAATACTGGCATTTCTATCAAACAGAAACTGATAAACACAGTAAACAGTGTTTGTCCTCTTCTTCTTGTCCACCTTCCCGCGTAGAAGTCATAAAATGTAAGTTGAGCAAGCCTTTTCATGACAGTTGCGGTGTTTTGTTTTGTCACTTCCGTATAACTTTCTAAGGTATGTAAAAAACACATTTTTTTCGTTCAAAAAGTATACACAGTATTGTTGTTATAGCTTCTAGATATAGTTTATATGTTTATTTTGTGGGTTTTAACAGTATTTGATTATTTTACCTTATCAAATATAATCATATAAATTTCAGTTTGAATCCGTTGGAAAATCCAAATATGGACAAATCATAGTATCCAATTATGGAATATTCCATAATTGGTTCTTTTAAGCATCAACTGATTTGATTATTTTGTTAATTATAAATTAAATGTATTTTCTATTTTTCTCGCAGTAGTTTAAGATTGGTTTCTCCATATGACATCAGTACATTACCAAAAAAGAAAAGGGAACCTAATAGAGGACGAAAAGCATCTGTTATAGATTATAAGAACGGTCTCATAGAAAAAAGTAAGAAGAAAGAAGAAAAAGAAAATAAATGGCCAAAGAACATAAATAGAAAAAACAAAACGAGAAGAAATCAAAAGGAAAAAAGCCAAGAGAAAAGATTAACCCTAAGTCAGATGATGCTGATGATGATGCTTTTTGATACAGTGAGCCCGATACCTTGATAGGAAATACAGATCCAGACTCTGAAGATTCAGAGTGTATTTTCTGTGTTGTGCTGTATTCAAATGATACCCATTTAGAAACGTGGGGCAAGTGCCTTATGTGTGGGCTCTGGGCACATAATGATTGCGTAGAACCAGAGGCTGATGCCTGGATTTGTGATTTTTGCAAATAATTTGTTTCAATTTCTCTGTTATACCCAAGTTTCCAAAGAATCTCTTTTAAATAAAGGTTAAATTTTCATAGTGTTTATGGTATTCCATATATGGGTACCTATTCCATATTTAGATACCATAATGATTATTTAGATTTTTTTATTTTATTTTGATTAAAATTAGTCATTGTAACCAAAACTTGTTACAAATAAAGCGCAAATATATGATTATTATTATTAAATACAAAATGATTTTTAATTCTAAAATTTGTGCAAATTATATTCAAAAAACAAAATGGTATTCTATATTTGGTCACTTTCCTCTATATATATATATATATATATATATATATATATATATATATATATATATATATATATATATATATATATATATATATATATATATATATATAGCTCGCTACTAAAGAAAATAGAATATTTTTTTTTTTTCATATTCTTTGCTCCGCACGAGGCAACGCACGGCGTTGATTGCCGCTATTCAACACTTAATACCTCGAGTAAGGCGGAAAGTGGGGAATAGGACAGAATCTACTAACCCTAGGTTCCCAAATTTTACAGTGTCAAGCTGAAAAGGAAAAAGATGTTCCTTACTAAATTTTAAATGCGTTTTTTTAACGTTGCAAAATTTGAACCCACACCTCTAGGAAACCGTCCAAGCGCTCTGAACAACTGAACCATACGTTACTATCAAGCTAACTCGTAATTCTAATACTCTTGTTACAGCTTATTTATGTATGTTGTTAGCATCTCTGTAGGGAGACATTCACAAATTTCCGATACCCAAAGGCAATTCGTTGGAATTATCAATTGGCAAGAGAAAATGTTATTTATTTAATATTTTAGAAATGTTATTCCACACTTAGGAATGCAAATACATTTTTTATAGTTCATAAACTGATGTTTCTTGTTCTTAAACACAATCGAATGAATCATAAATGTAATGAAACACAAAGAGTCCACTTAATTATCTATGCCATGTACCTGCGTGTAATAGACAATGGATGTGTGACGTCACTCATTATAATATTACGTTGATACAACTGTCGATCCAAGATGTTACGTTGTGACGTCATAGTTAAAGATGATTTAGATAATTGTTCTCTTTTCATTGTAATAGGGCAGGCGTGGACGCAAGCGTGGATCTATAAACACTTAACATACAAAGAAAATCATAAGCGCCAATTTAATATGCAAAAAAAAACATTAACAAGAATGTGGGGAACGGAACAGACTATCACACTAAGTTTCCCAGTTACCTCTGCCAACCGAGCCATGTGTGAGATACAGTGTGACACTAAAAAAAATTTTTCATTACCTTCTATAGCACCACAATTTTTTAAGCAATACCTCTAGTTCAGGGGGAGAACAGAATACCAACAATATATACAAGGGGTGATAGCGCGGAGAGTGGCAAAAACTTCTGTTTACATATTTTTAATGAAACCTTTTACCGGAAACAGTCTTTAAACGTAAATAGATCGGCTAGTTTAAAAACTGTTTCCGGTTCCAGTTAAAAATATATGTTAATTGTGTGAATATATATTTTACTATAGATATATTATCTCTATTAACCCCTCAAATCTTGTTAACACATTTTTCGTTTGTATTATGAACTGTATTTTCATAAATTTTCACTGACATTTACATAAAGTAGCTGTCGTTACTATAATCCTCTTTATTCACCATTAGTGACATGGCATCCGCTACGTTAGTTGGCAACTGTCGTGTTCGCGCTTGTCCGTAACCTTTTATTTACTGTTTATGACTTAAAATCATAGATTAATGAAAAACTGGTTAGTATGGATTTAATTACGACTCTGGGGATTCATTCACTGTATTTAATCATATGTTCATTTCTCCAACATTGTTGAATAAGATTTCGTATACCACGCGTGGCACCTATACGATTTTTTAAAACAAGTGAAAATTGGAAAGAGTATTGCTTTTTTATTCAAATTTTAAATTACCTACACTACTGTGACTGTAACCGACAGGTTGTGGGTTTGATCCCCACTCGAGGAAATGAAATATTTAATATTTCCAAATTAAATACTTAAAGTGTTCATTTCTTCGCGCTGTTCTTTTCTTCAAAGCGCGGCGTTGAATTCCGCCACTGAACACGCAATGCCTCAAAATTCGGCGGAAAGTGGGGAATGGAAGTGGAACGGTGTGTCTTTACACTAGGTTCCCAAGTTCCCTCTTCCTACCCTGCCATGAGCGCAATACAGCGTGAAGCTGAGTGACTACTAATAAATGTGGTAATAATAAGTTGTAACAACTGTTTTTACTATTTTAAAAGTTTTATTCTGCAAAAGCGTAACAAAATTCGACGTAGCTTGGTGAGAACGTTTGGCTTAGTTGTTCAGAGCGCTTGGACAGTTTTCAAGGGGTGCTGGTTCAAATCCTGCTACGTTCAAATTTATATACGTGTTTTGCTTAAAATTAGTATTGTAACAAATGTATAGTCAAATTCGTGATAAGCGCTGGGACCGTAAATAAAAGAACGGAGTCAAATTTAATTAAATATTTAGCTTTTCGTAACGTTCATTAACATTTTTTTTTAAATGTATTTATTACAAGATAAAAGATTTATAGCTAGCATATTAGCATCGTCACATATAATAGTAACTTTATGACTAAGAAAGAACCAAAAATAAAAAAAATAAGGTTGGTCTTATTTTTCGTAACTCAACGTCGTGCTCTATCGACCAGAGACATCACTATATAAACAATTCTTTCCTCCAGCCTAGGATCGAACCCACACCCGTCATTTTTACAGTCAGACGCTATCCCATTGCGCACACGTTATAACAGCAACCCGTGTAATTAAGTTTAATAAAATGTTTAAAGATTACTTCCAACATTATTCCGCCCACGCGCATATTTGCATTGTAGACGCAGCACTTTGAATTTAAAAACGGTTGACATATAAACTGTTTTATTTTTACCGCCCCATTTATGTGAGCGAAGTGCTTTGCATATTATTAAAATCTTTATGATAGTTCTGTTTCTTCTATTCTATTATTGTATATATTTAAGGTAAAGAGTATAGTAGTATAGTAATATATTATATTTGGATTTTACTACTACTCAATTCTACTCAGCTTCACGCTGTATTCCGCACGAGGCAGGGTAGGCAGAGGGAACCCGGGAACCTAGTGTAAAGACACTCCGTTCTACTTCTGTTCCCCACTTTCCGCCGAATTTGAGGCATTGCGTGTTGAGTGGCGGAACTCAACGCCGCGCTTAGCCTTATTACCAGAGCGAAGATAATGAAACATTTAATATTTAAATTGAAAATATTTCATTTCCTCGACTGGGGATCGAACTCAGAACCTGTCGATTACAGTCACACTCTTGTACCACTGCGCCACGACAGGCCTCAATTGGATTTCACAAAATGGCCTATTCTTTTGCAAAACTAACGTCATCGCTTATTATAAATAAATAATTTAATTAGATTATATACAACACGCACCGTGTCCCGCTTAGCGATATTACATGGTGAGTGACGGAACTAAACGCCGTGCCTGGTCTATCTAAGCTGGTAAATGAGAAGAATATGAAGAATCATTCTCCTGAAAAATTATATTTACTACTATTGAATTTCAGTTATCAATATCCAAATAATTGACAGCTAGATATGTAATTAAGTACTTTACGCCTAGTTTGCTCAATTAATATGAATATGATATCATTTCCACTCTTCTATACTAGAACTGTACAATACAAAACTCGTAAAGTGCGTTACCCTCTAAAGTGATTGTCCCAATTACCAACAGTTACATCATAAACGTTCTGTCACTATCAATCA
Organism: Eueides isabella; assembly: GCA_019049475.1. Classification (NCBI taxonomy): domain Eukaryota; kingdom Metazoa; phylum Arthropoda; class Insecta; order Lepidoptera; family Nymphalidae; genus Eueides; species Eueides isabella. Next base: position 7,422,663 of record CM032407.1, read on the forward strand.
TGTAATTTGCATGCCTTCTGCAGAATCGTTTTAGTGTTTGGTTTGAATTTCATTTTGGCACAGAATGAATGATTGAGATCTTATATTTTTTGTCGGTTTGTTTGTTGTTTTATTTAAACTGATAAGATATTTTAAGTTGTTTTTTTTTTTTAAGAAAAATACGCAGCTTCCTATAAAACGGTAGAATTTTGTCTTTCGTGGATGTTAAAATATGCCGTTCAGCATGTTTCGGCATATTCTTGGATATTGCATGTTGAATGGTGGAATTCAACGCCGCACGTTTCCTTACAATGCCAATGTAGAGAAATAAAAATAATTTACGAGTAAATAACTGCTCCGAGTTAGAGTTGAGCCCACATCAAAAGTGTTTACAGTAAGTGGTTGTTCTACCGCGCCAAAACGATTATTATTTACGGTTATTATTTACAATGTGTTTTTCTTTTCAGCTTCACGCTTATGACAAGGTAGGCAGAGGAATCTCGGGAAACTAATGTTAAGATACGCCGTTTCGTACTTCACTTTCCGCCGAATTTACACGAACTTAACGCCGCCGGGGCTCTAGCGTAAGACCACGAAAAGAAACTAAATAATACTTCTACTTGAGAACAATATTTAAAATATGGTAATTAAGTCGTCTTTACAAATTTATACTTAAATTACAAAGTACTAGTTATTAATTATATATCTACTATTACTAAATAGTTTGTATTTGCTTTATTTTTACATAATAGGAAGTGGGAACCTAATATTAAAATACTTCATACGCGTAAGGACACTTCCGTTCCACACTTTGCGCCAAATTCTTCAGGCACTGTGTATTAAGTAGAGCTCAACGCTACGTTTTACCCGGTTACCAGAGCGAGGAAATGAAAATATTGAATATCACTACATGGAGTGCGAATCGAACTCACAACCCCTTGACCCTCTCCGCCACGACAGGTCTTTTCATTTTCTTCTTATATAAATTTTCAAAGTATATATATTATTTACATTTATTAAACGCCATCGTTGCGCAGTCGGTGGAACTACGTGATAATGAACGCGGAGGTAGTAGGCTCGATCCCACACTTTCGTCTGCTACTCAACAGTTAACACGTGTCTCTAATACTAACAAACGCAAAAAGTAGAATCTAATGTATGTACCTTAGGTTCCCTGACCACCCTGCTATACGGGAAAGAGCGAGAAAGAGCGTGAAACTGCTTTTTATTATGTACACTGTAATTAGTATACATATCACGAACATTAAATAAAAAAGAACTCATAAAATGAATAAAATGAATAAAAGATACGCCACATTCCACTTTATCTGTGAAACTCAGGTCCCACTTTGACCTTTACCAATATGTATAATGATTTTTTATTTACATTTTCCAAGCGCAAACTTTGCAAATTAGTAAAGTTGTATAAGTTTATGTTTGAGTTGTGTCTCATCGGAAAGGGGACATGTCTGGGATAATAATTTGATCAACATATGATTATGTATTATGATTTTTTTCAACTTCTTGTCCTTCTTGGCCGGTATTCCACACGTGGCAGGGTAGGCAGAGGGAACTTGGGAACCTAGTGTTGAGACACTTCCGATCCCCACTGTAAGCCGAATTTGAGGCATTGCGTGTTGAAAGCCGCGCTTGGCTTGTTCCAGAGCGAGGAAATGAAAACATTAAATATTTAATTTGAAATTATTAATTCATTACCTTGAGTGGGAATCGAACCCATAACCTGTCACGTTTATAATCACACGCTTGTGCCTCGGCGCCACTTTTGCCACGGAATTATTATGTATGTTGACATACAATTTTTCTTGAAATTGAAATTTCAAGCGTTTTAAATGTAAAATGTAGTAAAGAATAAGGATGATAAAGCCTAAAGTTGATAAGACGTAGCAAAGTATATACACATACACATAATGCCTGGTTCCCTCGGCCGACTCTGCTGTACTCCGATTACTAAGCTATATAACGAGCTTCTTTTTTTATATTATTGGTTAATTTAGTTATTAGCTTGCATTGTTTCTATATATATGGTAGAAGACTATAGGTATAAGCACTTTAAGTAAAGTATCAATCGAAAGTTTAACTACATATGTGTGCTGCGTAAATTTAAAACGTTTACGTTAAATCAAATGCTAAGAAGATCATTGTCATAATGCATTTAGCTGTCGTTCAGAGATTAACGTACGATAATAAATTTAAAGTTTTATAAATATATTTTTTTTGTTTCTTTACCAAACTCTAAAGAAATATTTTTTTCAAAGTGCACATTTAGAAAAAAAATACTTTTTTAAAAAACATATTTTTTTGTATCCCAGGATATATTTTTCTTACCTGAGTGAGGATTAATATTTTAAAAATAATAAAGATATGTAATAAATAGCATTGTATCTTGTTAAACGATAATTTTAAAGAATTATTTTTGGGTAGCGGTAATTTATAAGAAGAGATGGTAACAACAAAAATAAGTTATACAAAGCGTTTAACAATTTCGACGTAGCTCGATGAGACCGTATCGATACGAATAAACGAACGTATAAAATAAAGCCTAGATCATGCACAGACATAACAGCGACATAACAAAAACGCTTCTTTAAAATCTGCCCAGTTTACCTTTCACTTTATTATCTTCTTATCTTTAAATTATATACATTATTTTTTTAGCTTCACGCTGTATCCCACGCATGGCATAGTAGGCAGAAGGAGCTTAGGAACCTAGACTCTCCCTTCCGTTCCCTACTTTTTGAAGCATTAGCGTGTGTGGGTTAGCTAGTGGCGGTTCTCAACGCCGCGCTTGAGGACAAATTATGTTATGAAAATTAACATATTTCGTTTCATAGGACAGGTTGTGGCTGTCGAGTTAACAATCGCAAGAGGCCTGTTTAGATCACGACAGGCCTCATTTGTAGTACAAATTATGTATTAATAATTCAAAGTGATATTTTGAATGCTAATAAGAACCACAGGTGAATCACAGTCGCGCGGCCATGCGATATCAATAAAATCTAAAATAAACATTAAAGTAGTGTACGAATGTAACAAATATATACATAATTTAATTGAATCCTACGCGACGCTGGCTAAACGCCAAGATTTGGACCGAAAGTTTATTTTTCTTTGCATTATAAAATCTATATCATCTACTTAGTTAGTAAATTTATTAAGAAACTTGTGTGGCGGCACAGCGTCTGACTGTAAAAGCTATAGTAGCGGGTTTGATTCCCAATTAGATGAATAAATAATTTTCATTTCTCTGCTTTGGTACTGTCGCGGCGCTAGAGCACAAGTATGTGACTTTCAACACGACAGGTTGTGGGTTCAATCCACACTCGAGGAAATTAAATATTTAATATTTACATTTAAATATATATTGTTTTAATTTTTTCGCTCTGGTAACAAGACAAAGCGTTAATGCCTCGAATTTGGCGGAAACTGGAGAACGGAACAGAGAGTCTCAACTCGAGATTCCCAAGGTCTCTCTGTTTACCCTGCCATGTAAGGGATACAGCGTGAACCTTAGTGAATGACTGCTCTGACACTAAGGCAAACCACGGCGTTGAGCTCAGCCAGTCAACTCACAATCTGTTTCTCTTAACACCAGGTATAATGTACTCATTTTGCTATATGCGGGATACAGCGTAGAGTCGAAAATAATTAAAGCTTAGATATTGTAACAATTTACTAAAAGTGTAAGTAACAGGTGATGTATGGATACAATCAGCATGAGTAATGACTTCCTGAAAGGCATAGAAGTTTGAATATTAAATAATGCTTTTGCTTTTTTTAATATTGACTTTAGTCTGGGATTTTTGGTCTTAATTTGATTAATCGAAAGTATTAATCAAATGTAAGTTTTAATATGCATTAATATTTCTATTATAAAATGAACTGTAAATATTACGGTGGTTGTGGGTTGTATTCCCGTACTTGACATTTCTACCGCTCTACCTAAAAACTAATCTATCTAAAACCACTGTGAAATTTGTCAGTTTGAATGCTCTGCAGGTTTTTTAATAATGGGTGTATACTTTATCTATTTAAAAATATGATTTTATTTAAAAACAATAAACCTTTGACCATATATTTTTTACAATATTCATTAAGTACCAGTATATCATTAGATGAGGTCCTGTTATTGTAAAATTTACAGTCAATATCAGCCAGTGAGAGCCATCGTGAAGTAGTGAAACAGCATCTGCCTGTAAAAAGAACAAGAAAATGGATATATTTAAGTTATGTTTTTTTTATTGAAAAGACGGCAAACGAGCGTACGGGTCACCTGATGGTAAGTGATCACCGTCACCCACGACCCCCAGTAACTCCAGAGGCGCTACAGGAGCGTTGCCGTCCTTTAAGGTGGAAGGGGCACCGGGGCCCGGCATTACCTAAAGCGAAACGCAGTGGCCAAAGCCACTATTTAACGCCGGTCTTAAATGCCGGGGGTGGTAATGATCCGGTCGAGTCTGCCCATGCGTGTTGCCATTACTGGCAACGTGACTCTACCACACGCACTTTAGTCGCCACTTACGACACCATCAGTACCAGGGGGTGATCCTATTCTAAGCCGGAATCACACGGCTAAAATCACTCATCACTCTTGTTGACACAGTGTGGCGTCAAGTTCCGCCATGCAATATCGAATATTTGGTGGAAAGTAGGGAATAGAGTGTCTTCACTAATAACTAATTTAATACTTGGTTCACTTCGCCTATCCTGCCATGAGAGAAAATGCGTTAATACCAAAGAAAATAATACAAACAGATAAAATGTTTCACATGGACACCATATCAAAGGCAAAGTAGCAAAACAAACACTAGTAGAACAAATATGTGCTTTCTTATATCAAGACTTAATTGAAATACTCGTTTGGATGGATTTAGAGCGTGGATTGAAGGAACTCCCTCGTATATACGACCGTGCACCGTAAACAGATTGGGCAATCAATTTCTGCTGAAATTGCGACGGATCAAACAGGTATTTTTAAATTTTTTAATTGCATTGCTATATCTTTTTAAAATGTAAAGTTTTTTTTTTATTTTTCATAGGCGAGCACTGTTAATACTATTTTATTATTTGTTCAGCTTCACGCTACATCCTGGCAGGGTAGACAGAAGAAACCTAGCGTTCAGACACTCCGTTCCGTTCGCCCCTTTCCGCCAAGGCATTGAGTGTTGAGTAGGCAGAGCGAAGAATGAAAACATTAATTATTTACTCAATACTCAGCTTCACGCTGTATCCCGCACATGGCAGGGTAGGTAGAGGGAGCTTGGAAACCTAGTGTTAAGACACTCCGTTCCACCCCCTTCCCCACTTTCCATTGCGTGTTGATTGGCGGAATTCAACGCCGTCCTTGGCTTTGTTAAAAGAGTGAAGAAATAAAAACATTAAATATTTCACATGAAAATATTAAATATTTCGTTCCCACGAGTGGGGAACCCACAACCTATCGTTTGCAGTCACACGCTTTATTATATTAGCAAATTTGAGTTCATTCCAATAGTAAATATACATATTTAATAAAAAAGCACTACTTTCTCTCTCATAGAATGGAAAAGAGTAAGAAAATATAGTCTTCCTCTCTTCTTCTTCTTTAATATAAATATATTTTATAAGATAAATTATTTCAGAATATTTCTGACTGTAAACATCTTGTTGAATTAGCGTAATAGTTTCAAAACTTTTTAACTTTGTTCGTTCCATATCTTTTCACTGTTTCTTGCATATAGACGGGTAGGTCGAGGGACTTAGTATAAATACCAAGTTCCCTTGTCTACCCGCCTAAGAACTTGGGGACACCCACTCTGCCTATCTTGCTATGTGAGAGATACAGCGTGACACTTAAAAAAAATATATTACAAAATTTAAAAAAATAATAACGTTTTCATTTCTTCGGTCTGGTAACAAAGCATAGCGCGGCGTTGAGTTCCGCCAATCAACACACGATGCCTCAAAATCAGCGGAAAGTGGGTAACGGAACGGAGTGTCTTCACACTAGGTTTCCAAGTTCCTTCCGCCTACTCTGCTATGTGCAGAATACTATAGCGTGAAGCTGATAACAAAGAAAATGCATGAATATACCAAAAATATTTAATGTACAAACTCAATTTTCACAGTTTTACTATAGTCTACTACTCGTCGCCCTTAGCGTTTTATTTGTGGATTTAATGATATAAACTAGAAAATAAAAGTGGGGAACGGAAGTGGAACGGAGTGTCTTAACCCTAGGTTCCCAAGTTCCCTCTGCCAACCCTGCCATGTGCGGGATACCGCGTGAAGCTGAGTAACTAAAAAATCCTCTCTTAAAGCTCCCATATCATCCCCAAACCCTACATACTAAATTAGGTTTTTTTATATATCTTTTATTTGTCACATTTTTAGTAACATAATTGTTTTTTATATAGATGATTCTTGTACATCTAGCAATTATAGGTATTAACTACCTCCAGAAAAACTAATTTAATTTTAAAAATAAGAAAAATAGTTTTGGAGACCGTCGTCGCTCAGTGACTCAGTGTGTACTGTAAACACGACGTGACGAGGTTCGATTCAAACACGGGGGAATGTATTATTTTATAGTTTTATTTCTCACTCTGAAAACAAGGTGAAGCGCCACGTATTATATATTACAATATCTCGAAAATTCAGCAGAAAGTGCGTTGGAAGAACCGTACACCGTGAAACTGAAAGAAATAATTCTAAACGCCTTGATATTTGTTAAAAAATACAAAATATGTGTTAAATATGAAATAATCATTACATTTCAATATTGTCAACGCAACACTTGGCTCGGTCGTCCGTACGCGCGCCCAAACACTTGTCAATAGTACGATAGCGACGCTATTTATAAAGCTGCCTATGATCCACTTTCTGTTAGTTAATGAACTTAAATAATGGGCGTGTGATATGTTGCTGTAATATGTAAACGTCCTTTAGTGTTAGTCATGAGATATTTTGATTATTATTACTTTATATTTAATGTTGGCAAGTCGTTGTGGTGTAGTGTGGTGTCTGATTATATTGCGACGGTTGTGGGTTTGGTTTCGAGTTGGGGGAAATTTTATTTTCCTTCACTCTGGCAACGAGATAAAATTAGATTCGATTAGTCACTTAAAAGCTAACCATGACAAGGTTGTGGTAAGGTAAAAGAATGTACGGTAAATGCATTTATATTTAGTTGCTTAGGTACTTTTTGTATTTTCAAATTATATTTATTTACACATAGCCTCAGGTATAATAAGTAACAACAAGTAAACAAACAAGTAGAAGAGAGCTGACCATCTCTAAATGATCACCGAAACGATCTATATATAGATCCTATTTTTTAGAATCATGACATGACATTTAAAAAATAATATTTCCATAGTTTTCTTACTCTGGATGTTGTAATCTTTCAATATAAATACACAGCCTTATATTTACAGGGTGTTAAAATCCAAAAACTTTTACAAGTAATGATTTTATAGCGGTAAAGACCGAAATTACGTTAAATTCACATTATTACACTTCAAATTCATCCTTTTACATATAAAATTCAAATTTAAATTATTTAAATCTTTGTAATTTATTTTTTGGAGTTAGATAATTTTTCAAACAAATTCGAAGCATTAAAGCATTAACTTTAAGTTTGAAATTAATCGTAATTACTAGTATAATATGTCAATAAGAAAAAAACCTTTTTAGAGAGAATTAATAAAAACATCATATTTCATATTAAAACTACAGAGCTAACTAATATATATATATATATATATATATATATATATATATATATATATATATATATATATATATATATATATATATATATATATATATATATATATATATATATATATATATATATATATATATATATATATATATATATATATATATTAGTAAAAATAATAAATAAAATATATAAATGAAACACCAACACTATTGGTTGGTTAACAACATTTAATATTGAACTTTGTTAAATAAACGTAAAGATATAATTATTTATATTGATAAATTATTGATAAAATAATTATTTATTTTGAAATATTTACTATTTTGCTCTCCCTAGGACGCCCTAAGGATAGCCCCCGATTATGCGTAAACGATTAAAGTTTCGCAAAAATCATGTATGACAGAATTGTTCTCCTTTAATATGTTATTCATCAGATGTATTTAAATTAAAACAATATTGCCCTTTACGTTATTCGATTTGAATACGGCTACTATTTTTTTTTCAAACCCCTAAGTGATAAGGGTTGAACTAACTTAACATGTTTCCCTTTTAATGGCAAAACAACGTTTGCCGGGACAGCTAGTTATTGATATAATCGTTTAATGTTGTTTCATATGAGTATTTAATCTTTTGATACCCTCTTGTTTCTTTAATATATTGTGAATATAAACGTTAAACTTTAACAGCAGTACGGTTTTTTTGTACCATTGGGTAGATACAGGGTATCTAAGTAGACTTCCGGTTTTAAAGGAGTTTCATATGCTTCCTTTCTCCTGCCTAGTAGAGCTCTAAATAAAGCAAAAATATATTATGCAATTTTTTTAAATATTCCACATCCAACCCAATATTATAATATTCGCTTTGTGAATTTTAGATTACAGTTTAAAATTATAACTGTAGAAAGACGTACTAATGTACATATCGAATCCGGGCGCTAAGCTCTGATTTACTATTTTAGTTTTTCTATTTTAATTAGTTTCTTGATCGTCACGTTAAATACATGAATATTTATATATACATATATACTAGCTTACATTTGCACTTACACACATGACATTTACACTGTATTATTTTGTAATTATATATTAAGTATTCAGATATGTCTTAGGCGTTAAATGACAAAAGCGATCGCACGTCACTATACACTATAGTGTGATGAATCGAGCGTAACTTATATAATGGTAGCGTATATACATATATTCCGTCAGCTGCCGTTAAATTAAATGATTTGATCCTTTGCTGTCTACGGATACGATGCGGTTATGTTGGGAATTAAGATATTTTTGCTACAGATTTTTCATTTTTATTTTTTTTTATTTTTTTTTTAGCTTGACGCTGTATCCTGCACGAGGCAGGGTAGACAGAAAGAACCCGGGGACCTAGTGTTAAGACACTCCGTTCCACTTCCGTTCCCCACTTTTCGCCGAATTTGAGGCATTGCGTGTTGAGTGGCGGAACTCAACGCCGCGCTTTGCCTTATTACTAGAGCACAGAAATAAAACATTAAATATTTAAATTGAAAATATTAAATATTTCATTTCTTCGACTGAGGATCGAACCCAGAACCTGTCAGTCACACGCTTGTGCCGCTGCGCCACGACAGGCCTCACATTTCATATTAATTTATAAAAAAAAGTTGGTAATGGTAGTGTGATATTGAGGAAGAAACGGTGGGTTCCCAAGTTGCTTCTGCCTACCCTGATATGGGATAGCGTGAAGCTAACTTTATTTTGTGTATAGTTCTTATATCTTTTTATAATTCCAAAGTAATTAAAAATATATCATAATATAGGGACAACTTTTAGATAATTTGAAACTTCAAAGATGTGTATATCAAATAATACTCTGTTAGATTGACCATGTAACTTCAACCCTATGATTTAACTTCAATTAGAAAGGAGGTAGCAATCTCCTTTCCCCTCATATGGATCCCAGGAGCAAAGGTTATTTAAACCACATTGACCTCAAAGTGTCAACTTAATTCCGGGTCGACCTCTAAGCCCTTACAAGGTAATATATTCTTTTGGGAGACGACAGGGCTATTGGCTTTCATCATGACAAAACTAAAGAAGTTTGATAAGATAATTCAAATTTGAATATTTAACTTTATACATATATTTATAGGTTATGGAATTAATTTATATTTTATATTTTTCTTTAATTTAATTTTATATTGTCATCTTATTAGTCCAAATAGATTTATATAAATAAGAGGTCTAGTGACCTTTTTTGGTATATTTTACCGTGTAAATCGTATTTTTAAACCTTTAACTGGCTAACTAAACTATTTAGTAACACGATGTCAAAATGAGTTTTAACCAAATCTGAAAAAATATTTGTTACCTACTTCCCTACTACCATTACCGGACATTTTTATGTCTCCTTCATCACATAAAGTTAAGGTTCTAGGGTTCTCTAGGTCTTATCTAATACGTTCTGGATCAGCTGTATAAAAAACGTCATATGCATGGTTATCATTTTTTTACATTTTGTTGTTGTTGTTGTTGAACTTAGTGTTGTAGGAATCACAGCAACTTACTTTTGTAAAAGTATTTTAGATAATGAACTTTATCAGAAACAAAAATACATACGTACAAGAAAATTGGATTTTAAGTCATAAAAAGACAAAAATAGAAAAACACGTCTACCGAGGCTTCCATTCCAATTTTAAGATTATATGTCGAAGTATAGAACAACTGATGATAATTTACTAACTTAAGTTTGCGGGGTGCTGTTTTTTTTTCCAAGAAAATATCTATTATTTTTCACTTTTCGATTTTTTCTTTAATTTATATTGTACGTTCTCACTTCGTGCTAAAACACTGTAACCTATGACTCTTGGATAACCAGCGATTTTCATACAAAGCTATTGAACCCTTAAACCAAGATATGTTGACACTGACATCAAACAGGATAGTGAAACAAAAAATCGACGAAAAAGACGAGAAAACCCTATTATTAAGTGCTCCATTCTTCTTTCCCCTGCCATAATTTGAGATATTGCGTGAAGAGTGGCGTAACTCAACGACGCGCTAAGTCTAACAGACAGAGGGAAAGAAAATGAAAATATTTAATTTTATTAGTGGAAATCGCTCCCACAAACGTCAGATGCTGGGCCGCTGCACAATATATTTCATATTAATTAAAATCTATACGATAACATTTGTATTGATTTTAATAAAAGAACTATTCTAGTTTGAAGAGAAAAATTTAACAATGAGATATGACCAATTAACTAAATAGGTCGAGTTTACACAGTTCCGACTTACAAAGGAAGAATAATTGAAAAATTGCTCTTCCAACTGAATTAAGTATCACAGTGCATGAAAATATCACCATTTTTACAGATGTTTAAACTTAAAGTTGCCGAAAGAACTTTAAAGAAATTACTAATCTATACTAAATAACAAAACTGTATCTAATCGCTGTCTGTGACTGTATATGGAAGATATTTTTTTTAAAAAAATATCTTAATAATTAATAAAATAATTAAAAAATGAGGCCTGTCGTGGCGCAGTGGCACGAGAGTGTGACTGTAACCGAAAGGTTCTGGGCTCGATCCCCAGTCGAGGAAATGAAATATTTAATATTTTCAATATAAATAATTAATGTTTCATTTCTTCGCTCTGGTAATAAGGCAAAAGCGCGGCGTTGAGTTCCGCCACTCAACACGCAATGCCTCGAATTCGGCGGAAAGTGGGGAACGGATGTGGAACGGAGTGTCTTTACACTAGGTTCCCGGGTTCCCTCTGTCTACCCTGCCTCGTGCGGGATACAGCGTGAAGCTAAAAAAAAAAAAATATTATACTTATATAATAGATGCCAAAATAGTATTTTTTTATAATTTTGGCTTCTCGTCTGTTTTTCTGTGCGTTTATACGTGCTAATGTCAGAAACAGCTAACCAGATTTAAATGCAATATTCACTATTATATTTTGGCAACCTTCCTTCAACATTTAGTTTGTTTAATGAAAAAGTAAACGTCAATTTAAAATAATTGGTTTGACAAAATTGCTACAACTTGATTATTATTTTGCTGAAATTTTAGTTTTCAATGTACCGCGGGTGGGTCGTTGGTAACAGGATCAGCTTTTCAGATACATTATATTTTCTTTTTGTTAAATCTGCTGTTAACTTTTTTAGGAAATGTAAGGTCCTACAGAGCCCTACAGACTTGTTGAGAAAATGAAAAACTTATAAGTATTATATTTTATGAAGAAACATGGCTTAGTGGTCGGAGTGTTTGAAAAGTTAATAAGAGATAAGACGTTAAAAGTTTTATAACATTTCCAATAAGGTATTTTTATTCCCTTACAATAGAATAATAGAATTTTAATACATGTATTTAATATTTCATTTCTTCGCTCTGGTAATAAGGTAAAGCGCGGCGTTGAGTTCCGCCACTCAACACGCAATGCCTCAAATTCGGCGGAAAGTGGGGAACAGAAGTGGAACGGAGTGTGTTAACACTAGGCTCCGGGCTCCCTCTGCCTACCCAGCCTCGTGCGGGATACAGCGTGAAGCTGAGAGAGTGAGAGAGAGATAGAATAATAACATACTAAAAATATTGAAATTAAACTGCTACAATCTACGCAGCGGCACAAGCGTGTGACTGTAACCGACAGGTTCTGGGTTCAATCCCCAGCCGAGGAAATGAAATATTTAATATTTTCAATTTAAATATTTAATGTTTCAATTTTTCACTCTGGTAATAAGGCAAAGCGCAGCGTTGAGTTCCGTCACTCAACACGCAATGCCTCAAATTCAGCGGAAAGTGGGGAACGTAAGTGGAATCTCGAACTCGACGGGATACAGCGTGAAGCTAAAAAATAATAATAAAAAAAAAACACAAAAAAAAAAAAAAAAAAAAAAAAAAAAAAAAAAAAAACTGCTACCTCTTTAATTTGTAATACATTTAATTAAATTATACGTATTCGCTCTGCTAAAACTTGTGTAAAATTAGTTCTCTCTTCTAGTGAGGTCGACATAATGTTTCCTGATAATATGGTAGCATTACATACTACAGGGACTAAGCTAGTAACAATGATTTGAATACGACATGTTCCGTTACGGCGTACAATAGAATTAATATTACTGAATTCAACAAACTTTGAGTGCAAGCGGAGCAACCTTACGTTAGTTTATGAGTAATTCCGCTTTAGAGAACTTTAACTTGAACCATACATACATACATTGAGTTAGTACATAAGTTGAACAAAGCGTTGTGTCATTACGGAACTAGGCCACGAGTATACTGGACTGGGATTTTTATGACTCGTTATGTACTAATGACTATTAAGCATTTCTTTTTTGGAGCACGCTGTATAATATGGAGAGTAGTAGAGAGAATAATATTTTAAAATATTATATTTTTTTCTCTAAATGATCTTAAATAGGACAAATTACATAGAATTGGTTGATTTGATTAAATCTTACATATATAGTTATATGAAAATGCTACTCGATAAATCATTGAAAAGCACGCACTGCCCCGTTTGTCAAGTCGTTACATAGCGGAACTCAACGCCGTAGTCTGTCTGGTTACAAGCTTTGCCTTTATACTACATATGCCTTAATATTTCAATATTTTTTTAAATATTTTAGAATGAATTTCAAGTATTGTTCAAAGTGATGTTTTAAGTTTTTTTTTATTATTTTTCAGCTTCACGCTGTATCCCGCACGAGGCAGGGTAGGCAGAGGGAACCCGGGAACACAATGTTAAGACACTCTGTTCCACTTCCGTTCCCCACTTTCCGCCGAATTTGAGGCATTTCATGTTGAGGGGTGGAACTCAACGCCGCGCTTTGCCTTATTACCAGAGCGAAGAAATGAAACATTAAATGTTTAAATTGAAAATATTAAATAACTCATTTCCTCGAGTGGAGATCGAGCCCAGAACCTGTTGGTTACAGTCACATGCTTGTGCCGCTGCGCCACGACAGGCCTCGTTGTACCTTTAACTTATATTTTTTTATTTTTTTGTTTTTTGTAAAAAATATCTTAGCTTTCGACACCAAATACACTGTGTTTTACCTACGCTCCTTAGTTTCCATCTAAACTGTTACAGAAATCCATAAAAAAAACCGTATCTAATACTTTAAATACCCGTGTCGTCAGGTGTGTAGAGGCTCGGTGACGTCACACGTGCGTCACACACCAAGTGGGTCACGATGGCCGTAACGACGCATCGCTCTTGATGAAGCCCTGATTACTATTTTGCTTAATATATCTATTATTATTAAATTTAGTTCTTTGTAGGCCATATATAGTTATTAGGCCATATATTGTTCTTTGTAGGCCATATATAGTTTTTTTTACTGTGTCTCGCAAATGGCAAAAGCGAAGGGAACTTGGGAACCTAGTGTTAAGACACTCCGTTCCACTTCCGTTCCCCACTTTCCGCTGAATTTGAGGTATTATATATTGAGTGGTGGATCTGAACGCTGCGGTTGCTTCGTTATCAGGACGTAAAAGAATATTTTGTTTAATCGAGTAGCGATCGAACCCACAACCTGCAGCGTTACAGTCGCTCATTTGTTCCTCTCTGCCTCAACAGATCTCATGTTTCTATTAAAGAGTATATACGCATTAGAATGTGAGGAATGGAACAAAAAGAATGGTTTATTTGGGCCTAGATAGAAATAAATCTGTGTACCAGTTTATTTTGTAGAAGAAAAACTGGCACGTTTACTGTGAGTGTGAATCGTTTTAAATATACAGAAGATCTTGTAGGTCACGGCTACACCGTTAAAAAATGTTAATGGGAGAACTTCAGCCATCGTCATACAAAATTATATAATTTTCGACGTCTATTCAAATTGAAAATATTGTAAATGTTTGTTAACTAGTTTTATTTCAGCTAAGTACTTGTTGATAATTATTCTGAAAAATGTTTTTGAGACAAAATAAAACAGCCCATGATTCAGCTTTAAAGCACTCGGTTCAGAGGTATTCGCGTTTTTTCTATTTTCTCATATCAGCTGTGGGTGTCTGCATTATTTTTCATAAAATAATACTTATTCCGATAAAGCAGAGTGAATCTGGTTCTGCATAATTTTTTTTCTATCGCAAATCACTAAATTTAAGTTTGAAAAATTTAAAAACAGTATTTTTAAAAGCTAAAATAATATAGTTTTTAAAACTGTTTACGCAAATATTTTAATTTCTCCTGATATAAATTATTATAAATCATCGACTGTATGGCATCTCCTATTCCCCAACGATTTGTCTTTGTAATATTCCCTCAGTAACGAAGCTTTATAACGTCTCCCTCTCGTCAGTGCTGAGTACTTTAGTCATAATAAAAAATGTAATAATAGCATGGAAAAACCAAAGATGCGTAAATATGATTTTCTGTCCTAGAGACAACGCTTCAATTCGTATGACGCTTAAATTTTATATACTTTTTTTTCAACTTCTCGCACACATGGCACGATAGACAGACAGAATTCGGGAACTTAGTGTTAAAACACTCTGTTCCGTTCCACACTCACTACCAAATTGAAGCATTGCGTGTTGATTGGTGGCACTCAACGCCTCGTTTTGCATTTTTACTAGAGCGAAGAACTGAAAAATCAATTAAATAATCAAAATTGAAAATATAAAATATTTCATTTCCTCTACGAGAGGTCGAACCCGCAGCCAGTTGTGTTTACACTCATTTACTTGTGCCATGCCATGCTGCGCCACGACAAGCCTTAATTTCAAACATTTTTTTTATATAACGCTTAAACTATTTATAAATAATTCATAAAATACTTCAAAAATGTTTATATAAAAACTAACCTCATATTTTAAAGACATAGCGTAAAAGTGTGAAGGTAGAGAGAGCGTAACTGCTTTATCTAACATTGACATATTACTATTTTAAAATTGTCCTTTTAGCCAAATAATGTCGTCTAGTATTCAAAAGTGATTAACATTGGTCTAAAAGTCAATATATATTTGCGAATGTTTAATCACAAGCAAGCAATGGTTAGCTACTCAAGACACAGATTACGTAAAAAATATTATTTGAATAATTCATATTTTATTGTAGACCTAACGTCTGTTTAAATACCATATAAAAAGCACTGTTTTTCACTTTTAGAACATTTTATAAAAACAACAAAAAGAAGAATTTACTCAGCTTGACACTGTATCCCGCACATTGCGGGATAGGCTGAGGGATCTCAGAAACATAGTGTTAAGACAATCCGTTCCACTTTCGTTCGCCATTTTCCGCCGAATTTGAGGCATTGCGTGTTAAGTGGTGAAAATTTGCTTCTTGCGAAAAAGGAAATTAAAACATTAAATGTTTAAATTGAAAATACTAAATATTTCATTTCCTCGACTCGAATCGAACCCACAACCTGTTTTGTTTAAACAATTACAATCACGCCGCTGCGCCACGACAAGCTTGAGTAAGAATTTGAATATAATAATAACTAAAATCAACTACAATCGGACAATATCCAAGTCCATAGCGGTCGCTACAATAACATTTAATTTTCCTCTTACCCATCTCTGTTATTTTATGCAAAAGCGGAAATATTGAAATTTGATAAATTAATTGAAAGTTAGGAAATTGTTTTTTACTTTCTTACTTCAGACAAGGTGCCTATTTTTAACTGACTGAGCTTGACTGTATATATTTTTTAAATATTTTCTTAAATACACGAATTGAACCCACGACCGTCATCTTCAGATATAAGAGAACTTAGTCACAATGTCGTTATAATAATATTTTAATCATAGTTTAGCTCCTACCAATGTGTCAATGATTCGCCTCAATGCCATTGGCACTAAATCAAATCGTCAGGTGCTTGCCCGATTGCCAAACCGTTCATAATGATTATTGTAAGTTATTGAATGAAATATGCTCTTCCATAAATTGACTGTGATGTTTATATTCTAGTGAAGACCCTCGTAGCGTAGAAAGCCCAGTGGATGATTATATGCTAGACTAGCGTGAATTCGATTCCCACCCATGAGAATTATTACTTTTTTATTGCCTCACTGTGTTAAGAAGACCAAGCGCAGCGTTTGGTTACGTATCAACACGCAATGTCTCGATATTTCAACGTAATTGAAAACTGTCAATGTCAATTGGTTTTAGCCTTTTTTTTTTAAATGTCAAAGGATGATGTTTTGATGATGACTTTTATTTATGATATACCTACTAGAGGACTTGTGCGGCTTTGCCCGTTTGAAAAATATGAAAATGAAAACGGCCTAAAGCTATTGATTCTGATGATGTAAGATTTTCATGTCTGCTAAAATATTTCTTTTAAAAATAACCAATTTTTTTTAACAAAAATTATGGTATGCCTGTTTTAAGAATATGGTATGGTATGGTTCTTTAATAATGGCGTTCCGAGCGTGCCAGTTGAGCACATATCACTTCGCCAATGTCACGTTGAACGGAGAAGACACGAAGGAGGTTGTACGGTAGAAAAAAATATATTAAAGAGTATGATTATGCATATATTGAGCATGATAAACGGTGAAGTAAGTTTGGCGTAAAAGCGTAGCAAACAAACGTACAGTTACATTTATATTAATAGTGTGTTATTGAATGTTTTTAACTGTACATAAAATATTTGTGTTCAAATACTTTGTACAAAGATAAAAAATAAATACATACATCAATTGACGAAAATAAATAAGGAAATGTTAAGTGTTTCCTTTCAATTGTGTTAGAAAACCGAGTCTATTGTATAATAATATGTTGAATTTCTTTATTGTTATCTATTTGGCCGTAACAGGTGTTTAAATAAATAGAATAAGACAAACATGCCATTACTCTCTTCCTTTGGGGTTCTTCGACTCAACCATGTTCATCCACTGAACAAATTATTCCGCAATCTTGTTACTAGAGCGAAGAAATAAAAAGAACACATTCTGACGAGTTGAAATTGAATTCACAACGATCGTTTCAAGTCAGACGCGATGTCGTTGCCCGACAAATGGTACCTGAAAAAAAATATATTAATAATATAAACTGATACCATATAAAAAACAGCTCAAAAATACAATAAAAACGAAAACCGTAAACAATTCACAAGAGCCATTATTTAACTAACGATACAAAGCCATTTAAATTTCTAATAATGAGGGGATGGAATATAAAAGAAAATGTCGACGACGGAAATGGAAAATTTCAAGGTTTATTTTAATTTACCTAATGTTTATGTGACGCTGCTTAATTAATATTTTTTTGTTGTTTTTGTTTATTTTATTCTTACTATTAGCTTTTCTTGTGTCGTCGGTCGTAATTTATGTGGTCAAATTTAAAGAGCTAAGATTGATTTATACACTATTCATTACAAAACAGTTTCTTTTTCTCACAAAGCCTGTAGTTGAGGCCTGTCGTGGCGCAGCGGCACGAGCGTGTGACTGTAACCGACAGGTTGTGGGTTCGATCCCCACTCGAGGAAATCAAATATTTAATATTTTCAATTTAAATATTTCATGTTTTCATTTCTTCGCTCTGGTACAAGGAAAAACGCGGCATTGAGATCCGCCACTCAACACGCAATGCCTCAAATTCGGCGGAAAGTGGGGAACGTAAGTGGAACGGAGTGTCTTAACACTAGGTTGCCAAAGTTCCCTCTGTCTACCCTGCCATGTGCGGGATACAACGTGAAGCTGAATTAGTGAGTGAGTAAACCTGTAGTTCTGTGAGAATAGCTTTATATACTTAATAATTTACCTAAACGCATACTCCGGGAATTAGATTTAAAAAAGGTTTAAAATTAAACTTAAAACATATTTATTATCAACCGTTTAAACTAAAAACTAAGAGACTCGATAGATCCTACAGTCAAACAGTATAAACAGTTTTGTAGGACTCAACATTATATCTAATATCTAATATTATAACAGTCAATAAAAAAAACTCTAATAAACATAATGGATGTGGGTTCGATGTAGACTAAGCCCGATATAAACAACAAGTACCCGTAACAAGATACGAACTGTATCATAGATAGTTTAAAAGCAAAACTATTAAGACAGAAAAACGTTTTATTGTTGTCAATTATAATGTGTAAAGCAAAAAAATCAATAAATATATTTTTAAATTAATATCATTATTTATTTATAATCATATCATTGTGGTGGGGACAGCGTTAGACTGACATATTCATATTGAAACTACCCATTCTGATAAGATTGCTCACGGCGTTAAGTTCCAAGCAACACAAAGTCGAGCAAAAGCTGAAATAAAGCGTCATAACACTAAGCTTTCTCTACCTACCCTCCCTAAGCTACATGCAGAAAATCTATCGAACCAGCAACTTGTACTCTCGTTTTATTATGACGCCGTCCCCAAATAGTACAAATTAGCTACATTGAAATTATAATTTGCTACGATACTAAACTTAAGTACCTATTAATTTAGAATTTACGGCACCAAAAATGCGTGGCACTTGCCAACATTTTTATCATCGTTTCAAATTAATAGCGCTCATTTCGTGAATTATGTATACACATTCTGAACATTTTCAAAGCAGTTAACGTAAAGTTATATTTTCTTTTTTATGATATCTCGTATTTGACGTCACTATGGTCGGCCTGGAAGCGAATATTTGAAACGCCTTTACATTTACAAGAAATCAAATATTACTTATCTTTGTAAAGCATTTGTAGTTCTTTAACTCTTGATCCGATTTTCGTAGAGCAGCTAAGAATTATTACGAACAGTATTTTCTATTAAAAAAAACCTTACTCATATCGGTTTATTTTAACAAAAGGATACAAACAGACAGGTCGTTTATTATTTTTGCAATATGTGTGATTGTCAATAATAACTAATTGTGAGCCCCAAAAGAAATTATTTTTAGCACTCAGGATAATCGTTTGTAGAGCGTAGAGTAGCGTATCCAATAAAATATTTCCTTTCCTTATTTATTGGTATTTATGGTGTATCCCGTAGGAACATTTCGTGGGAGAAAATGTTCTCACTATCATGAAATTATTTATTATTAAAATTGTATTCAGTTTCACGCTGTATCCCGCATCTGGCAGGATAGACAGAATATTGAGAACGTGGTGTTAAGATACTCCCCACTTTTAGTTGAAATTGTGGTATGTCGTGATGAGTGGCGGTACTGAACGCCGCGCTGTGCCTTATTACCAAAGCAAGAAATGAAAATATGAAATATTTCATTTCCTCGAGTGGTTGGGTATGTTTGATACTCACCTCAACCTGCCGCGTTTACAGTCGCAATCTTGCGCCGATGCCTCACGACAGGTCTCAGGCAAATTGTATTCAGGAACTCTAACGCTTAGTACGAATTTTGTGTGTATTTTTCACTATAGGTCAGTTTGTTAGTATTCAGGTGACCTGTACGCTCGTTTGTCGTGTCTTATCCATAAAAAAAAATAATAGTCGGGAACATCTTTCTCCAGTTCTTCCATTCTCGTCTTCGTGTAACGTGATTAAAAACATTTAAAATTTTTTCATTATTCTTCTGTTGTAAAATAAAAAATCGGTAAAATATGCTGTATATATACGTATATATTTTATCGATTTTTTAATTCTGGGATTATTAAATACAAATTACACTTTTTTCCAGCTAAACAATGGGTTCGATCTCCACGCAAGAAAGTAAAATATTTATTATTTTCAAATGAAATATCTAATCTTTTCATTTCTTCGCTTTGGTAACAAGACAAACCGCAGCGCTGAGTTCCGCCACTCAACACGCAATGCCTCAAATTTGACGGAAAATTGTGCACGGAACGATGTGTCATAACACTGGGTACCCTCTGTCTACCCTTCCAAAGGGATACACCGTAAAGTTGTATATACTATGGAAAGTATACTAATTATTTAAATAAATAAATCAGTCTAATTTGTATTTGTATTAAATATATGTACTTTTATTTAATATATCAACTGTTATTTATGTTTTGATCCAGGTATACGCCGGCGGAGAACAAAAGGTTGTCAAGATTGCCGTGACAGTATGTCGCATATTGTTTTGAGCTTACCTTCCTTGTTCACAATTATATTATACACTAACATTTTGCTTAACTAACGTATTTAAAAATTGTATTATTTCCGTGAGAGTGTCATACTATGAATTATTTTAATCTCTAGCTAATTCTTTACTTATTTCAGTAACGTAGAAAGGTTTATTTATTTGAACTCGCTAATCGCAGAAAATAGCTTAAATTAAGAGTTTTTTTTTGTGTTTTGGTTTTTTTTTATTAACCAAGATTATATGTAAAACAATATAAGATTATAGTGAAATACTTATTTAAAACTAATATAAAAGTTTGAACGTATTTAGCGGGGCTTATTATTTAATTATAATACGTTAATCGCTTGGAATATTTTATAAATACAGAATAAGATGGCCTACATGTCTGCAATGTTTTTTTTTAATGGAAAAGACGGCAAACGAGCGTACGGGTCACCTGGTGGTAAGTGATCACTGTCGCCCACGGCCCCGAGTAACTCCAGAGGAGCTACAGGAGCGTTGCCGTTCTTTAAGTTGGATGGGTACCGGGGCCTGGCATTACCTAATGCGAAACGCAGTGGCCAAAGTCCCTACCTTTATTTTATCGTTTTCATATGATATGAAATGCCTTTAAATAAATAGACAATGAAGAACAGGTATTGTATCGATAGCTCCTCTACAACTGCATTGTAAAATATTGGATATATTGAATCCCTCAAATCTGGTACTAATGAAATTTTAAATGTACCTTTTTTAATAACTAACAAATAACATGATGATCTACCTACCTTTCATAGTGGAAACTACGTAAATAATAAATATGTACACAAAATGCAAATGAGACAAGAGCGTGTACAATCGGTGGAAACTGTTACTAATTGAGATGGCAACCGCGACTTAAACACTCGTATGTACTACTATTTTATACCTGTATATTTTTTTCTGGCTTCACGCTGTATCCGGCACATGGTACCCTACCATGCAGGCAGAGTAAATTTGAAAACCTAGTGTTAAGACACTCTGTTCCGTTCCCCATATAACATGTATTATTTATTTTATCTGTATAAAATCATCTATAACAAAATCTCATGATACTACACACGTGCAACGCTGAAATTTAGCATATCAAATCCTTGGGGAGTACAGGGGAACGATTTCCAAATTTTTTTAGTGGAATGGGAAACGGAAAATGATAAAGTCTAAAGTAAAATGTTATTTTGGCCGTGTTATATACCAAAGTGGACTTCAACACCTTTCTTTCCAGTGTAATGGAGTACATTATACAAGAATTAACTCGAATAATGTCTGTTGAATATGAAAACAAGGATTTTTAAAAGATTTTTTTCTTTTATATCTTTATATATTTTACTATATTTAAAACAAAGATTTGATATAAGATAAGTGGATAAGATAAGTGGTATGGATTGATACATAACTATGCGAAAAATACTATTACGCCAGGTACGTCACAAATCCAACTATACCACAATGACGTCAGTATACTCATATCTTTTCAGTATATGTCCGTTATGGACTGTTGTTAACTTTGTATTTAAAAACATTAACTGCCATCTGTGATCATAATCTGTTGACGCGGTCCCTTTCCTTTTCTATTTTTTTTCAGCTTCACAATTTGCGACCTCGACTCGACCCGGGAGCACGGCAGATAGAAGGAAACTATATAAGCGTTGAAATATTCTGTTTTCCACTTCTCACCCAGTTCTCGAAACATTTAGTAAAAAGTGGTGGAACTCAACGCCGCGCTTTGTCTACCTAATCGGGGAAACTAATAATGAGAATCGAATTAAACACCATCGCGTTTTAAGTCAGCTACTGATCTACCGCGACCTCAAGCTTAAAACTAAAATGTAACCGTTTAGCAGCCATTTTATTTTCTTTACAGTATTTTTACCTAAAATATAGTTTGTTTATTTGGTAAAATTATGACGTAATTGCTTTATTGAGCTCTTAGACGGTTCCCAGAAGACACGGGTTCCGCTCCTGCTACGTAACTTTTTTTATACGTTTTCTGAAAAATATACCGTTTTTTTATTTATAAGTTAAACTAGTCATAGAAGTAGAACGGTTTAAAATGTTTTTTTTGTAATATTAACACATGTATCTCATTTTTGCGGCGTAAGACGATTCGAATCATAAGTTATACCTTGTGTTACGTGCTGACCTTTTAAGCATTGCATAGCTAGCGGCGTAACACAACACCGTCTTTTTTTAACTAAAGCAGAAAAATCATATTATAACAATATAAATATTCTGAGTGCCGTCCAGGGCCGCGACAAGCATGCGACTGTAACGCGCCGGGTTGTAAGTTTCGATCCCTCCCACTCATATAAATGAAATATTTTCATATTTTCATTTATTTGCTCGGATAATAGGACTAAAGCGCGGAGTTTAACTCCACTACACCACGCAGGGCCTCGAAATTGGCGGAAACTAGGGAACGGAATAGAGGGTCTTTACACAAGGTTCCCAAGTTCCCACTGCTTACCGCGCCATATGCGGGGTACAGCGTCAAGCTAAAAAATATATGATTCACGTCCAATCAGGTACGTCCATCATGACGTCAAAATCCACTTACCTTTAGTATTTACACAATTGAGCAGTTATTGCTTTGTATACAAGATTAGTTACTTGCTCTATTGACTTCGTACAATTTTGTGGTTACATTATAAAAATAGTGATAATATTTTAAACTTTTCAAATAAAAAAAAAAACATTAGTTGGCTATAATAAATGGGCCGGGATGGGATTGATGGGATAATGGGATTTTCAAAAATATTTATAACTCAATTTACACGATTATTCCAGTTAAATTTATTTCATTTAAAATATGTAATAATCGCGTAAATCAAAGATCTTAAGACTATTTTAAGCTGTTATCGTATTAATTTCTTTGATATGAACAACTGTAGTAATAGGGAAAAGTAGTAGTAAGAGGGAAAAGTTATTTCCATTGGTCTACGGGGAAATAGGTAATGTCATATAAAATATGATGATAATCAAGTTATTAAAAGGCCATAGAGTATAAGCTTTACTTGATAAGTCGACTATCAAAGATCAATATATATATATATATATATATATATATATATATATATATATATATATATATATATATATATATATATATATATATATATATATATATATATATATATATATATATATATATATATATAAATTGTAGTATATTGTATTTATAAAGGTAATATTTCAACACTGAGCTTTTACGATCCCATAACGATACTGTTGACCCCGGCAACAATTGCAGCAAGCTCAAATATTTACATTGCTATCTAGTACGCGCGTCATGATCACGTCACGTGACGTCTGAACCACTCCCATTGACACGCCTTTCTTCATTATTTTAATATACATATTTAATACAAATTATGTTTGATGGTGTCCATTTTGATATTTTACGTTACAAATCATTCAATAAAATTATTTTTAGTTATATATTTTTATAAAATAGACGTAGATTTTAATCTAATATAACATTGTTGTAAACAACATTTGTATGAATTGATACTAATTATTGATACCTCCAAAAAAGCCTACAGAGGCGCTTAAACGCTTGTCTTACTTTTTACAGAATCTCACAATATTGCTAATACAACATATAAACGATTATTTATTTTCTTTTGATATTATGCCCGAAGCGTTTTTGAATACAACAAGGTTATAGCAACAAAAATATCTGTGTTTCTTAAATATAAGTCATATTTCACCCAAGCGAAATAATTGAATTCATCTTACATGGAATAGTTAATATAAAATGTTATATTAATTTTGTTATAAAAAGATTTTATACAAGGATTTTTTTACAGTGTCGAAATTAATAACCTACTATACTAGTTAGTCATCGCCAGTTACTTTGTTAGAATTAAAGACGTAACATGAAAAATCCAACTTCCTTTACATTTCCGTTTCCATAAGTATTTTAAATACTTTTCTTCCTAAGCTTCCAAATTTATGTGTACTCAAATATGTGTATATTAATTGACATTTTTTCCATTATTACGCTCTGTTTCCTCACTACCTGACCTGGCCTGAAACAAAGCTGGCAAAGTATACAAAATACGAAACGAAATATTTAAATGTTTTGTTGTACTTTACTAAGCGAGTAAAGCGAAAGCTCAAATATTTGCGGTGTATCTGGGGCGCGCGTCACGACGACGTCACTCGTGACGTCAGCGCCCCTCCTTCGACCACGCCCATCCCGCGGGATGAAGGGATAAACTTGGTTTTGCCTTGGTATTGAATACAATTTTTTTTTATCTTAACAATATTCGAGACTTTGCGTTTTAAGTGGCCAAACGTAACGCCGCGCTTTTATTTTTCATATGCGAAAGTCTTTTGTTAAAGGTTTTTTTTTGTAATTTTGTAAAGATCTAATGTATTGAAAATTGGTGAATCATCTTGATCCTATAATTATAATAAATAAAGTTAATTTTACAAAGACTGCGGCTTTGTGAAAGTAAAAAACACAATTTCTGTTGAATATGAGACGTGTCGTGGCGCAGCGGCACAAGCGTGTGACTGTAATCGACAAGTTCTGGATTCGATCCCGAACCTGGAAAATGAAATATTTAATATTTTAAATATTTAATATTTAACTTCTTCGCTCTGGTAATAAGGCAAAGCGCGGCGTTGAGTTCCACCACTCAACACGCAATGCCTCAAATTCGGCGGAAAGTGGGGAACGAAAAGTGCAACAGAGTGTTTTAACACTAGGTTCCCAGGTTCCCCCTGCCTACTCTGCCTTGTATGGGATACAGCGTGAAGCTAAAATGAAATAAATAAAATAAAATACTACATTATTAAGAGAAAGTAGAAAAAGGAAAATTGTTTTTTTTTCTAAACGCAAACTGATATAATCTAATTGTAGCGGTTTCTAATGAGACACATGTATGTTTTTTTCGCAATATGTATGTATCTGTAATGAAACGGCGAAATGCTGTTACGTTAACATATATTTGTTTGGTAGACGGAAACTCGTATCTTTTATTCAAGTTCTACCTTCTTAAAGGCGTTAACATGTTTAAGGATTTTCAATATATTATATAAATTACAAAATGTAAAATTACTAAGATTATCTGAGAATAAAGCATGCAATTTCAAATTTAAAATTAAAAGCGTGTAAAAATTTTAACGCAGCAGTATTTGAACCCGCGCCACTTGTAAACCGTCCAAGCGCTCTGACCAACTAAGTTTTTTTTTTCAGCTTCACGCTGTATCCCGCACTTGGCAGGGTAGGCAGAGGGAACGGAAGTGACCCCTAGTGTTATGACACTCCGTTCCACTTCCGTTCCCCACTTTCCACCGAATTTGAGGCATTGCGTGTTGAGTGGCGGAGCTCAACGCCGCGCTTTGCCTTATTACCAGAGCGAATAAATTGAAAATTAAATATTTAAATTGAAAATATTAAATATTTCATTTCCTCGACTGGGGATCGAACCCAGAACCTGTCGGTTACAGTCACACTCTCGTGCCGCTGCGCCACGACAGGCCTCCACGACAGGCCTACCAACTAAGTTATACGTTCTTATCAAGCTACGTCGAAATTCTTATACGCTTGTTACAATTTATTTTTGTTGTTAGCATCTCTGTAGGATGATGTTACAAATTTCCGCTATCCAAAGACAATTTGTTTAGAATTATCGTTTGGCAAGAGAGAACGTTATTTATTTAATATTGTGAAGGTGTGGATTACACTTAGAAAAACAATACTACCTATTTAAAATAGTATTTTCTATTTTTTTTTTCGGCCTTTTGTTCTTTCGACGTGCCCAATAAACCTGAGCAGTGAGCGTTCTTCTTGACTTGACCGTGATATCCTCGCTAGTAGATACCTCCCATTTTGAATAGATATACTTTCATGTCTGATTTGGTCAGCTAAACTGACGACTCCGCACATCTTAGAGAATTTTCTTTAATTTACTCGTATCTAGTGTACCGTATAACCTGTATTTTGCTGCCGTACCACAGCATCGGTACCAACACTCCTCTGACTCGCACGTCTCTTCACATCTGTGTCAGAATATTTCAAAATTAGTATGATTTTTTGTGAAACCTCTTACTATTATTTTTTTTTTAAATCTGATATTTAACAATTGACAGCCGCCGACGGGAAGTACGTCAAGTATTTTCAAAGATCCGCCTGATGTTTCAAATTGTTCCCCGTAATACCTTTTCTAATAAATTTGTTCCCTTTGAATGGATTTGTTCAAAAATGTCGGCTTTAAAATAAAGGGTTCTTATTAAATTGTTGGGTGCGAGGGTTGACTGAAACCTTTGTGATACTGTTAGCCGGTGAGTCTATATTAAGTACTTACTTGATAAAATGTGCCTGTCAAACGTTCTGTTTGAACTTTGTGGATTTTTTTGTAAAACTTAATGTAAATATATTCAATTTCAACGGCTTGTAAATTAATATTCTAGAAAGGACGAAACAAAGAAGTATTCATACAAACAGCCACCTTTGTTACTAATATTATAAATGTGAAAGATTGTGACGAATGTCTGTTCTACTTTCACAGAAAAACTTCTGAGGGGCTTTAGATGAAACTATACAATATATTTTTTTATTTAGTGTGGTAAGCAAACAGTGCACAAAAATATAAAATAGACAAAATAACAGCATAATAAAATATATAAATGTAACACCAACACCGCTTACCACAGATTACTATAACTATCAAATATATATGTGAGGTGTGCTAAAAACAAAATTATTTGAGCAGCGAAAGCACTAATTTCTTGAGCTGGCTAGGTCGCGTTGCCGCAATATCAATAGAGTTGAAGTTATTATTATATGAGTTGAATAATGTCGCTTATATAAAATTTATGTACAGATTTTCTATAAAAACGTAAACTATATTAAGCATTTATTATTAAGCAGGTTTGTGTCTCTGGTAAATTAAGAATAACATACCAGAGCCCCCGATTGCAAATACCCCCCACAATCATCACATTCACTACTAAGTGATATGCCGGCCGCTTCGTTAAAATTCATAAATAAATACTTTATATCATATAAGACAAGAAGCACTGTTTAAATCAGTAATGTAATACAAATAGATTGATTTTCATATTTCCGCCCTAGCAAGGCAGGTCGTTGAGTTCCGCCATTCGACACTCATTATCTTAAAAATCTAGGGAATAATGGGGTACAGAATGTTATAATACTAAGTTTCCCCTGCCTACCCTAAAATATGATGCGGGAAAAGGCGTAAAGCTGGTTTGTTTTATTCTAGT